>APFE031515422.1:0-65145 GCA_000404065.3 Pinus taeda
AATAAACGCTCCCATCTTCTTGACAAATCCCTCGCTAAATAGCTTATCCCAAGAGCTAGTTCTCAGAATATCTGCATAAATTTGTCTGTTGTCTTTGAAGGCCTTGCATTCTAAAATGAAATGCCTTTTTGTTTCCACTTTTCCGGAAGAGCAAAAAATACATATTCTTTCCTCCCACACTTCTTTTGGCATTTTCCAGCGCCCTGTTTCACAACCGAGTTGATAAGAATTTGTCTTTAACTAAGCAATAAGAATTTTGGCTCTACAAGAAATATTGGTCTCTATGTACACTTTTTGTTGATGATTATGAGTGGGATTAAACATTTCAATATAGTATTTTTTTCTTTCTCTGTAGCTCTTTATCTCAAGTACGCTTGTGGAACTTATCCATAACAAAAGCTTTTATCTTTTTATTGTTTATGGGACACGTGTTCAAGCAAATACCCTATTTACTAAACCATTTGTTTTGCACCCAAGTCTTCTTTCTTTTGCACAATGTCATTAAAAACAACCTTAGGCCATTTGCCCTCTTCCATTTGCTAAAATTTTTTAAATATCATATGACTCACACCATAGCAATTGTTTCAATAGGAACAACCCCTGTTTCACTTAACAAGATAGCATAAAGAACTGCACTTTTAATTTTGAATTTGTTTGTAATCAAACGTTTTTGAATTTTCTCAATTTGTTTCCACTGCATGTTGGATGTATTGTTGGCACACGGTTCACAACCATAGAGAATCACCAGAATCACTAGAAGCCCAAAAAGAGTTTGAGTGGTTTTCCAATCCCATAATTCTGCCTCTCTGCACCTATTTTGAAAAGCATAAAATGTTTTCCAACCCCCAAAGTTCTTTTCTTTCTACAACCATCCCAGCTTAGATTTTTGTTGAAGTCAATTCCGAGGCATTTGTAATCGCAACTTCTTCCAAAATGTTGTCTTCAAAGTAGAACTTATGTTGGTTATGTTTTTTTTTTTTTTTAATAGAGAAAACCACTAGTTTCGTTTATATATTTGACTATATTTTTTGGTGTTTTTTTGCATGGTTATTAAAGTCAAACGGGCCCACATTTTTAATTTATATTTTTTCACTAATATCAATATTTACATTACATTACATTAATAACTTTTTCGATATTCTAATTCATATGGGTAAGGTAGGTAAATATCATTAATAAAATATTTCACGAATACCCAAATTAATATTAAAATATTTCACTAATACTCAAATTAATAATAAAATATTTCACAGATACCCAAATTAAACAATTTAAATTATTTAGGACATGTTTACCTTTTAAAATTTAAAGGATTTTGATTGGTTTATATATTATGGCACGGAAATTACGTGAAAATTTCATGACCACTTTTAGGATGAAATTTCCTCTAATGCCACTTTAAAATAATGTGCCACGGTTTATTAAAAATGATATTCGGTCCCTTTATAAAATAATCTCAATACCGCCTTTTGATTTCTCACCTCAATATTCAACTCAAATTTGTTGAACCATTATTATCCTGCAACAATTTGCTAGAAATTTGTAGGGAACTTACTACATGTGCGACAATTTTTAAAATTATGGGCTTGATAAAACCTGGCCATAAAGTTTTCTTCAACAACAATTTGGCTTCTTTAACAAAGAGAATTTTGCAAGGTCAAAATAAACCCTCGAACAATTTGCAATTGGAATTGAAACCCTACAGGTTGGCAAGAAAAGCCATTTCTAATACCACTATAATATCCCTAATGGAAAATTTAACAATAGATACCATAAATGAACTTGAACAACAAAATAATTGCAAATAGATACACAACCAACAATTTGATACACAAATAGATGCCAATAAAATCATTGAGCCATTTATTAATCCACTGGAAAGAGTACATAAACATGAAAGAATAGTGGAACTTGGGCTTGCCAAGCAAGTGGAGCAAACCCAGAAACAGATCTCTGACCAAAATGATGTATGAATCACGGTAATGATGTAAATGGCATAATGAGAAGATTGTTGCAGACCTGCTACTACAAACTTGCTATCTCCAAAACTTCGTTGAAGCACCGTGAGATTTCTGGGTGAAATCTCCTCAAAAGTGATGGGTTTTTATCCACCCACCTAATAGCAAACCTGAGGGTTTCCGTCCTGGGGCTATAGAAGCTAAGAACTAGGTTCTCCAAACCTCGTCAATAGAAAATATCAATAATCCAATATGTCCTCAAATTGTCTCCTCCTCTTTTATAGATCTCACGGACTCCTCTAGAAGCCTTTATTTTATTATTAATATAATCGCTTAGTACCTTTTCCCTCCTTTTATTTAATTAAAATACCTTTTTAATTTGGGAAAATGGTAAATCGGTCATCATCCCTCCTCAGGCTACTGAAAGTCATTTCCCACCATCTCATCCTATAGATATTTTCATTCTGGTTGCAACAAGCTATTACACTAAGGTATTTCATCAAGTATTCCTCTTGGAATTCCACCTTAAGCGTGATTAAGTGAGTTAAGCTCAATAATAACCTGATTTCCAAAAGTTGTTGGAATGCAACATAACAAAAAGAAAGTTGTGCAAATGATGGAATGTGCCAAGCAAATGTCGTTAGACTCCATAAAAACTCCTCAAAGCCCCATAAAGCCCCTCTATAAGCCCCTAGGCCCGATAATGGAGTAAACCTGCGCTTGTGACCTCGCTGCCACCAACCCTGGAAGTCCATCCTAACCACACCTTAAGGGAAACCAGAAAAAGGAACATCACACTAATCCACGAAAGTGTCTTTCAACAAATTTTGTTACTGTGATAAGGCCTCAGGAAGTTCAAAATTACCCTCGTTGTCCTCAAACTGCCTCAAGAATGGTTATGTTAATGTGTCGCTATCCCAGGGAGTCTAATGTACTACTCTACTACCCAGAATGACTTCAGGGAGGTATATGGGCTGCAAGTGAACCTAGATTCCCTTTGGTCCCTTAGTTGCTCCTTTGTTGGCCTTAAGTGAAGATTCGGTGACCAATACAATCGTTGTTGCCTCAGAGTAGCCACAAAAACTTGTCAACCAAATTATTCCCATAGAGAGACCACGTCTTTATGTGCCAACCAAACCAAAGTTAATTCAAACCCCTTTTCCTTGCAATGCAAAATAGATCTGAGTTTCTCCCAAGAGAATATGTGCTGCTAGAACAAGGAAAGTAGTGACTAGATATGGTGGGATCACCTCCACTGAAACTAGACAGGGGATTAGTTAGGGTGGGATCGCCTCCATCGAAACTAATCAAGAAGGGGTCTTAAAACCCTCAGAGCCTCAGGCTCAAGGAAAACAGAGATAATTCAATCCAATTCGATGATGCCAAAATGATTCCATCTTTCCTTTATTTATAGATTCTTCATGGGGGGTTTAACTTCCTCAATCTAATGTGAGGGGTTCATGTGCAACCCCCCATTTGGGATTTTTGCCCTAGCTACCCCAAAATTTACCAAATGTTGCCCCAAAACATTGGATAATGGGTTCCCCCCTTTATAAAATACTATAGCCTACGAGGTTGGATATGCTACTTAGTCCTTCCTTGGGAAACTAATCAACGTGGAACATTACAGTTCCCCCTTCCTACATTGCTTGTCCTTAAGCAATTGTATGTTTGGGTGATTTTTAATCTTTCCTTTAATTCTCAAGAATGAAAAACTTCCTTCAACTCTTATAGCTACCATGTCGAGAATACCAACACCTTTTTCTTCTTGTAGCCCAATAACCCACATGCTGGTGAGAGATGTCATTATATGATAGTTAATTGTCCTCCTTCACTAGCTCATCTATTAATTTTTGGTCAAGAGTCCAAAAATATGTTATTGTTGAGGCAAATTTTGTTCTCAACCCTACATCTTTTCCTTCCATGTTTCTTGTTCTAATAATTTCACCACTATTACATCCTTTATCAATCACCTGGGGTTCATATTCCTTACCAGCATTTATAGAACCCTCTTTATTCAGAATTGAATGATAGCTACTTTTAGATGAGGAGAACGAGTTTTTCACCTACAGATTAATATTTCCCTTATGCCATGGCCCTGCTAAAGTTTCTAGGGCCAAGCATGCTAGATTCCCATCATCAATGTCAATCAAGTTGGTTTTAAATAACCCCATATCTACCAAGACATCCTGAGGAGTGTGTGCAAACATATATTTCAAGGGTTGTCTTGGTCTAATCACTTCAATCCTTATTCTATCCATCTTTTTTTCCTACCTTATATGAAACTCTGTCAAATACCTCCTTCTAGCCAGCTGTGTAAGGTAATCTTGATTTAGGCAAGAAAGGCCTAGACTTCCATAAATGTGTAAGTAGATTACAGTCTAATATTCACAACGAAACCATAATTAAATGGGACAATGGTGCTTTAAGGTCATCTACACAACAAGTTGCCTCTAGATCTAGACAATCATTCCCTTGACCGTGTAACTACCCTAAACCAAGATTCATTGGACTCATTTCTTCCTTAATGGATTGCACGTTCCTTTATGTTTGAAAGATCTACTTTTGTAGGGAATCCAATCCTTGATCCAGACTTTCACTATGTTCTTGAATTTCTTTAATGTGGCTAAATATCCCTTTCATATTGTGGAACAACCCTTTTTCTTCTTGTAAAAGCATACTCGTGTGCTTAATTATCTTTTTCATCTGGTTTACCCTCCCATCAAATTCCTTTAACCTTCATTTAACCTTCATAGCTATCTAGCTATCTTGATTAATTGATTTAGAATCACCTTTTGTTTTTTATCTATTCAAAGTTGTTGTATCATTCTTATGTATTTCATGTTCAACATTTTCAATTTCTATAGGATCCTCCATGGTACATTTACTCTTAGCTTGAAGAGATGTGGAAATCCACTTATCAAAAGTATTGAGTTCAACAACATCTCTATAAGTGTAGCCAACATGTTCAACTTTCAATTCTTTAGTTATACCTTCATCCTAATAAGAAAAGTTGTGGTCTTGGTATTTTCCATCTTCATATTGAGAGTGATCATCAGTTTGCCCATCCATCAACCTTCCATAATAAGAAATGGGTTCACCATCTTTTCCATAAACATCACTGGTAGAAATTGGAATGCTTAATGGCATACTCATTTCAAACTTAGAACTGCTTGACATGTGGAACCCATCATTTTCATTAATCATCTTTCTTAAATTTTGAAATACCAGCCAAATTTATTTTGTCATAGCAATTTATTTTTATTCCCACCAATTTATTATATTTAGCCAAATAAATATTAATTACCGGAAAATAAAATCACTAGTATTTTTAATTTCTAAAAATGAATATATATGCAATGAAATTTAAATCAGAAAGATCAATCACACATTGTAAAAATAATTCACCCACGTCAATTCTCTGTCATTTATTAATTTTGAAAATCTTGGTTTTTTGACCCATAGAGATATAAGGAAAAATACAATAACCGAAACTTGTAACTCACCCCCCACTTGATGAATTTAGCCCAATAAATTTAGCCACCTGGAAATGAACCTTTGGAAGAAATTGGCTCAGAGAAATTTGGCTCAATCAATCAACTATCAAATCGACATGCGCCCTCCTTGTGTGCTTTCATTACGTCTCAGGAAAAACTGACCCCTAGCAATTAGGATTTCTCCAAATCAAGTCAACCTTCCCCAACAACTTTGCCTTGCAATTTCCTCAACTCGGCGTCTTGGATTCGCCCTTAATCCTCTCGTACTCCTTTTCTACACTCTAGTCCACTAATCCACTCATAGTAGAGAAAATTGCTCTCTTTGTGATGTCTCACTCTCTTAAGTTATTGTGTTGTTGTGTCTTCACCTCTTTGCTAAGCTTCCTTTATAATCGTCATTAAGTCCAAATCCCTAACCCTAATCTCTCTTCTAGAACATCTTGGAGATCAACAATTGAGATTATTTCTAGGTTACTTAAATAATTAACTTATTTATCCTTAGAAAATGACTTGATATTCCACAATAATTAATTAACTTTAATTATTGTATTCTTCCTAAGTTAAACTTAGGAAAGAAAACATAAATCACTTACTCCACCAAGCAACCACCTAGAAGAGGCAAATAATGTCTTCCACATGCTACGATGCAAAGCCTATGTAAAAGACCTTCTGAAGCTTCCACTAGCTTCAACTCTCCCTCCTAGCAAGGAAGGGATTCTCCACCACCCCCAACTTATCTTGGTACTTCACAAACTTCCCTTTCACTAGAGTCTTAGTGAGAATATCTACCTCCTGCTCCTCTGTAGAAATGTATTGTAGTCTTATAGCACCTCTTCAAACCTTGTCTCCGATGAAGTGATATATGATCTTTGATGTACTTGGATTGATCATGAAACACGAGATTCTCATAGAGCTTAATGCAATTCTCATTATATCATAGTGAATCACCTTTGGACGCATCTCGTGAAGCCATACTATTTCACAACTTGACATAGTCGTTGCAATGTACTCTACCTCTACTGAAATAAGTGTCATTGACCACTACTTCATGTTGTACCACGAGATCATGGTTGATCCCAACCTGAAACAACATCTAGATGTGGATTTTCTTTCCATTACACTCCCTTCCCAATTAGAATTGGTGTACCCCTACAGCTCCACCCCTTCACCTTTGACATATCTTAGTCCAAAGTCCACCATACCTTGTAGGTATCTCAACGCGTGCCTTGCTACCACCTAATGAACCTCTCTCAGCTCCACCATGAACTACCTGAGTGTGTTCACATCAAAACATATATCTGATCTATTGTTGACTAGATAGATCAAGGAACCTATTAATTGCCTATACAATGTGGGATCCACCAATTCACCTTTGGAAGAACTTAGCATTTTCGAGTTAGTGATCATCGGTGTAGACATAGGCATGCAATATTCCATCTTGAACCTCCTTAAGATCTCAACTGCATACTTTCCTTGTCCAAGGAAAATCTCTCTTGGTTGTTGCTACACCTCTAATCCCAAAAAGTAGTTCATCAAGTCGATGTCCTTCATCTCGAACTCCGAAGCAGGATCCTTCTTACGCATCCCTATGAGCTTTTATGGTCCTATTAAGAAGAGATCGTCCACATAAAGTACCAAGATGAGTGGCTTACCCTCAACAAGTACACAGTTCAAGTTGAGATCTGCCTAACTCTTGGTAAAGCCCAAACCAAGAAGACATCCATCAATCTTGACATACCATGTGTGTGGAGCTTGCTTCAACCCATAAAGGGTCTCCTTCAACTTGCATACATGAGACTCTCTCCCATGCACCTCAACATCCTAATGTTTCTCAATATACACCTCCTCCTAAATCACTCCATTGAGGAAAGCAGTCTTCACATCCATTTGATGTATCCTCCACCCCATCTTTGAAGCAATGGACATAACTACTCTAATGAATGCATATCTGGCGACAAGTGCAAATGTCTCCTCGTAATCCACTCCCTCCTTCTGGGAGAACCCTCTCGCCACAATCCTTGCTTTGTACTTCTTGACACTACCATCAATTATATGCTTGATCTTATAGATCCATCGAGAAGTGACTACAGACTTTCCCTCTAGTCTCAAGATGATGTCCCAATGATGGAGCTATACTCATCTACTATGGCATCCCTTTACACCTTCTCATCTATAGCCTCCACAAAAGTGGAAGGCTTGGACTCACAGATGTTGCTCGTCAATGCCAAATAACTAGAAAATATTGTCGGTGGTCTACTTTGCCTAAAAGTGTTGCTAGAAGCATCCACATGCTCCTCAACATCTCTCAAGGTCTACTTGGCCCATCTCGGCCTCCTCCTAGTAGAGCTTGAAGGAATATCTATGTCCTCCATATTTGCTGATTGTGTCCCTACTATTGGTGTTGTTGGTCCATGTTCAGACTTCGAAGCTTCTCGCCCCCAATCCTCTACCATTGTTGGCTCTTTCTTATGAGATATCCTATGAGTCCCTCCCTCATCAAATATAACATCCCAACTCAAGATCATTGTTCTCTATCCTAGAATGTAGACCAGATAGGTCTTTGAGACATCACTGTAGCCCATGAATACGGCCCTTTCTAACAAGGGATCCAGCTTAGTCCTCTTCTCTATGGGATTATGGACATAGATTGAATTATTGAAGATGAACAAATAGCTCACGTCCAATTTCACTCTTGTAAACAACTCCTCAAGAGTCACATCCACCAATATCATTTGAGGACTCATGTTCTACACATACACAGTTATATTGCAAGCCTCCACCCATAATCATAGATCATTGCCCTCGTTGCCTCCATTATGGTCTTGTTCTTTCTCTTGGCAACCCCATTCTTTTAAGGGTTGTAAGGCAACATGAGCTTCTTCTTAATTCATGCTTCCTTACAAAAATCCTGGAACTCATTGGAGGTATACTCACCCACATTATTTGATCTCAGCACATTAATATTCTTCCTAGTTTGGTTCTCCACAACAGTTTTGAACTTCTGATATTGATTGAAGACCTCATCTTTGGCCTTCAGGAAGTAGATCCAAATTTTCCTAGAATAAGTTTCTGTGAATGTTGCAAAGTATAAGGACCTTGTGATTGATGTCACAGACATAGGATTGCAAATATCTGAGTGCACCAATTCTAGCACTCCCTTAGACCTTGACTCGTTGTGAGGATACACAACCTTGGCTTGCTTGCCAAGCGCACACCCTTTACACACTCCATCCTTCTCCACCCTGTTGATGGGAAAAAATGACCGAAACAAATAATGGAGAGATCACCCGGTCAAGGCCTCAAACTAAGCCCTTTTCCATTTAGAATGTTGATTATGACTAATTCAAATGGGTCCAGTTACCCCCTCACTCTCCTTGTTGAATTGTGATGTTTCTAATCACCATCAACAAGAAGAGAGATATCAGATTTATCCTCTTGCAAAGCTCTTGCAAGAAAGAAACCCTTAAGTTGAAACAAGGGGACAACCGGGCCACACTAAATTTTGCTCCTGCCTAAGGAGACTTCCAAAAATGCAATGAATAAATCTAAATGTAAATCTATAGAGACTTCTAAAAATGCAATGAATAAATCTAAATGCAAATCTATACCAGGATGCAAGCAACATAAAATAAATCCTAAATCTAACACGATTGAGAAAGATATAGATATGATTTCAATCGAGAGAAAGATAATGAGGTTTGGACCAGCTTTAAATTTAGAATAAAATGAAGTCAGTAAGCCAAGTAAATAGATCCAAGACTTAGTATTAATTTAAGAAAGTATATACATTCAACTATCTGATGAATAGTCATCAAATCTCTATTGCACATACATCTTAATTCAGATAAAATAAATTCAAATTCAAAAATACAATTGTATTAAGGAAGTAGTTATCATGCTACAATTGTGATTGAAACAAAGACAAACTTGTCATTAATCTGCTAAATAGTTAACAATAATAACAAGTATATCTATTCAAATTCATTGTTAAACTTGATATTAATTAAATCCATCAAGAAAATATATCTTTTCAATAATTTAAATAAACATAAAATTAAATAGAATTCACAATAGTGCAAAACTCATAAATTAACACTTATCTCGATCAAGAATTGAATCAAATTGAATTAAAAGAAGGTTATCAATCAGCGTTTAACTTTGACAATAGTGTATATAAGTTGCAGATCTGATCAAAGCTTTTAAGTACAAGAATTCTCAAAAAAAAAAAATCATGATTGCATGATTTTTTCTGGATTTGAAACACATCTCTCGAAATCTGGCCCAAAGTTAACCAATCTTCTACAAAACTCAGTGTTTTGCAATAGTACAAAAATCTCTCTTTTTGCAAATAATTGGAACCCTTTCTCCTTCTCCAAAATCTTATTTATAATTTACAAGAAGAAAACCCAAAAAGGAGAGTTGTTTGAAAGAATGGTTGACATCTCTCATTTTAGTTGGGAAGAATCTCTTTTTTCCTCTTTGCTAATGCAATTCTATATTGCTCCAAGATCCATTTGTCTCCTACTTTCCAACAAATTATCTACAAAAAATAAAATTAAAACCAATTAAAATCAAGAGAAAAACTCAGATTTCTAAATTGTACAAACTAACTAATTCAAAACTAATTTGATAATTAAATAAAACCAAATTTGTGTTTTTCATTGCTTCTTTGTGGAGATAATCTCTAGAAAAAAATGATAATCAAAACGAATTTGCAACAGCAAGCTATTTTGAGCAAATCAAAATGCTTTAAAACAAATTCCAAAATTGATTTTTTGTTGCAATTTAGTAACCTTCACTTTTGCTAATTTTTTGGCATATTAAATCTCCCCATTTATTTAATTTAATGTTCCCATCATTTTGTCCATGGAATTAGCTTTCCAACAATCTCTCATTTGCTTCATTTGATTAAATAAAATTAGAAATATAAATAATGAAAGTCTAAGTTCCAAAACTACTATTTGTTAACATTTACATAGTTTTCGGCAAAAATCTGGGCAGCTTATTATTGATTAATTTTATTTTAATAAAGATTTTTTTTTTTAATAAATTATAATATTAAAAATTAAATAAAAAAAAAATATGAAAAAAATAAATAAATATTGTAACATACAAACAAAAACAAGGCTAAGTAAAAAATGATTTAACCAAAGGTATAATGGATAGTATAATGGAAATGGAATAAATTGGGAGGTGAGCCCAAGTGGATCGTGGATCCCTTCCCCATCTTCATGAGCTCTTCTCATATGATAAATTTGAAAGCCCTTAAAGCCCCTCCCCACTACAATTCTTTTGACTCATATTTTGACGTCATCCTAGGGTTGATTAAGCTCGGGAGTTATTAATCAAAGCAAGATTTGAACCTGCAGGAGATGGAGAGTGGGATAATGTGTCCTAAGGTTGTTTTTATTTGTTTTAATATATATATTTATGTACAAGTAAATTAATAATTAATTTTAATTAATAAAATAATTTAAATTAATAGTTACAAATTAATTAACGTAATTAATTAAAATTTGTGGACAGTTTAATTGGTGATCAAAGTAATGTGAAAATTAAGAGATCCAAGGTTTAAATTTCCCTAGTTATGATTTGGTTTATGGAGAGGAGGCTAGGTCGTAGACTCCCGAAGGTTTCTAGTAATTACGTGTCAAGCAGGGTATGGGTTCCTCTGGGATTAAAAAAAAAAAAAAACAACAAACAACAACAAACAACTAAATAAATTAAAATAATTATATTTTTATATTTAAATTAATTAAATTTATAAAATAAAAGTAAAATACATTTTTGCAATTGTAAACCCAAGTGATGAAATTCAACCAAACTTTAACAAAGCCTAATTTCCAAATGGTAAGTCCAAATAATGTAAAACTTGAATAATTGGAAAGTCGGTGACGAGATACACGCAATGAAGTAGTCAAAATGAAAATCCTATAAAATTAACAAACTTAAAGCATTAAAGAAGTGATTTGACCAAAATTTACATGGAAGGTCTCCATAATAACTTTGGAAAAATATGGGGTGTTGTGGCCACAACACACCCTTATCTCTAGAAAACCAGTAAGCATCCTTTGCAACATCAGTAGAGCTTTGTAGTGTAAGTATCCCATCCTCCTATACTATATATAAATTTGGTTGCCACTCTCTTCTATGAGAGCCTTTATCAGTTGTCCTCTCAACAGATAGATATCCCTCTCCCTTCTCCCAATCACTCACTTCTTTTTGGGATCAGTTCCTTTCGGCCAACAAATACTTCACCTCCAATAAAGCTAACTTCTAGTCCTTTGTCTTCTATGGAAAAAACTGGAAGGAGATTTTTCTCCACACCCGGTACATGCAATACTTCTTTCACCTTCATGATACCACCTAAGTCCATATAAAACTCAATAATGCAAATGCCTTCGACTACATAACTGGCCAAGCTCCACATGTACATACATAAGCCCTATTGTAGCTTGATTTTGTAGACCTAAAATTTCAAAACTTTTGTTTTGTTGACTCCAGCAAAAGATCGAGATTAGAGGCCTGTCAGAACTTTTGTCAGTAAAAGTAGATTCCACAAATCAACAAAGTTGGATCGTTATAGTACCTTTATTTATTGTTCCAATTTGCAAATGGTATTTGTCATTATTCCCCTTGAATGTATTTATGCAATGTTGGAAAGTCTTTTATTGAACCTAAATTCTAACATTGAAAATTATCAAATTCTATGTTAATGTTCAAAGTAGGGTTCGAAACCATCCCTTACAAGAAGCAATAGTTGGCGATTTTCGATTAGCAGAGTTGGAATTTATATTTATTATCTTTAGATTTCAAGGTGTTAAAATGTTTTTTTGGATATCATGTTCATGGCGAGTATAACATCCAAATTCCCAACAAAATCAGTTCAAAAGGAAGTGCTACTTCGAGCCTCTTGTCATTGTTTAAATTTAACGAATGCCAAAATATGGTGCACACACACACATGTTGGAAAATGTAACTAGGTTCAGTCTTCATTAATGTATTTGAGTCATCATGTAATGTACTTGTCAAAAGAATAAAGAAAAAAATATATATTTTTATGACTTATTAAAGCACGGGTTTCATGATTGGGACATCATGTTTTAGGTCAAAGTCCCCATTTAGAATTTCTAGGATTTATTCTGAGTTGAGTCATTGCACTTTTAAGGAGACCTTTCTTGGGCTTTTAAATCATGTAAAAAAGTTTATTATGAGTCAAAAATGAAATATGTTGCCTCCACACCAAGTCGACCTTAAGATGATCAAGTCGGCCTCAAGGAGGGTTATTCGACCTCACCTAAAAGTTATAAAACAAGCAGTTTGAATTCATTTGGAGGAAAACATCTCAAGCAAGTTGGATATCTCTCTTGAAGCTGAAAAAAGTGTGAAGTGAAGGAAGAGGGCTAAAGAAGTGCAAGTTTGGTCAAGGTGAAAGAAGAAAGGAAAATCAAAATTTTGGTGCATCTCTATCTCTCCCTCTTAACCTAGATTGAAAGATTGAATTTATTTTGTTGATGTTGCCACATGTTGTTATTGCTAGAACAAGTATAAATCGAAGTTGTTATTGTTGGGCAATGTTGCCTCAGGAAGTTGTATTGGGCCAAGATCGAAGTTCTTAAGTCAAGATCAAAGTCTTTCAGCAAAGATCGACGTCTCCAAAGCAAGGTCGAAGTTACAGGGTCCAAGAAGGTGTTGCATAGTGTTGCTACTACTGTTGTCATTGTTGCCAGGTCAAATAAGATCATCTACAAAGGAATAAGAAGTTTGACTTGGTGTGAAGGTGATCCAAACTTAAACATGAATGCAACAAATTACACATATAACCATAAATAGAGAAATGTCACTGAAATAACACTTCATTTCATTAATATCATAATACTGAAATGTTTACAAACAGAATGGAAATAAACTAGCTCGGGAGATGGTAGCTTATCTCTGGGAAGAGATGTGGCAACTACATGCCTCTAAATTGTGTTAAAATGAGGCTCAAAGGCTTATTTATTATTGAGAAAAAATGGAAAATCCTAAACATTCAAAAACCTAACCCTAGGAGATGAAGCACCAAAATTATAGGCCTTGTTTCGGTAAATTGGTACATCAACTTCCCAAGGTCGTAACTTTGGCATACGATCTTCGTTTGGCTATCATAATACCTTGTTTCAAATATTTCGAATAGGAGACCAAAAACAAACAACTAGACTAGTTTGGGATACTTTTAGTCTCTCCATTTTCCCTAAAAACATCGTTTAGGGCCTCAAAGTGGCTTCAGAAGTTCAGGACCCAAAAACTACCAAAAATAGTAAATTGTGCTACAATTAAGGAAACCGGAAAACTAAAAGAGAGTGTTGGGGATCCAAGTGGAATAGGCAGGTGGCCACCAATATCCACCTAGATCATTCATCCCCCCCTTAGGAAGCAATGGTCCTCATTGTGTTGAGTGCCTCCACAAGATGGGGAAACTTCGGCTGAACTTGGTCCCTGGTGAACCACTTGTCTTGGTGAAGCAGTTGGTCATTTTTGACAACCCGATTGATCAGGTGCTTAGTATTTAGCTCAAAAAATAAAGTTCTCATATCGACTTGAAACCTGAACAATTGCATATGTCTCATCAAGATGATCGCAATGCAATTCGTTTCACTGAAAAACGAGTTCGAATGAGGGAGAAAAGGCCTGATGTTTGTTTTCCTAAACAACTAAAAAAATTGCAGAATAGGACAAAATGATGACATGGAAATGCAGTCAGCATGATGGGAATCTTCTTTAGTTTTAGCCCAATGAAGTTGTAACAAGTGTCACTTCAGGATTCGCCAGTTTGGTTGTGTGAAGGTGAAATTGCTCAATGTCCTCCAACGTAAAATTATGAGTTCATGGTGAATATTATGTGGAAATTATATATATATATATAATATATATAAACCTTATGAATTCCAAATCCAAATACATATAAACAATGGCGCATTTAAATGTGATATGGTACGGTTAAAGTCCAAGCATCGAATATATATATATATAGGTGGGAAAATGTATTAAGGGACAGGTGGAGGGTAGGTCAAACCCGTGACCTCCCCCTCCCAACTCTGTTGCATAACCTTTGAGCCAATGACAAGTTTGTTAAACGGTGGCCCCAACATTATATTTATGCCTACAACGATGTCGACGACGGAGTAGAGGGAGCCAACCCCCTCACCATATGACCATGCAATATAACCATGGGCCAGTGCTAACGGATAAGCACACTTAGAGCGCCGCTAATCCCATTTTAACTTAATTAATCTATTTTTAAGTTGGTGGTAGTTTTGGAGGCGTGCCAATTTTGGCGGTGCTAACTCAAGTCTTCTCCAATTTTAGCGAGGTTTCCTAGGGAAACATTGAATGAAGCATATCTTAAGAAATTTTCGACCAAACTGAGCTCAGAATGAGGTGTTCTTAGCTAATTTAGACATTTTTTTAACACATTGGTGCGTGTACCATGAGCCATAGAGATTTGTAAACAACATTTTTGCCACATTGAGCTAATACAGAGGCCCAAGCCATGGAAGTTGGACCAAGGAGATTTAGCCCAGGAGGGGTGAACTCCTTCATCAAAACATTGTGTTACTGTGTCTCTTTGATGGTTTGCTATACTATACATGTTTTTTGTTCAGTATTTGTTTCTGAAGCTATCTTTTTCATGAATGTCTTTTTAAACTCAAGGAAATTTACATGATTGTATGCACAAACAGCTAATGAAACCTCAGCACAAGAAGCAATAAGCATGCACATATTTATAAATCCGTAATTGTTATTAGCACAGGAAAACTAATCATACAAAAACAGATCAAGTTGGTATCAGAGCAAAGGTTGAACTGCTTGATCGCTTGAGTTTGTGTAATTAGGGTTTTAATGGTTGCAAAATTGTGATGCTTACAAGGTTAAATTTGTAGAAAGGACAAGGGAAGCTCTTGGTTGCAACTCCTGAGGTAATTCCCAGAATAAGGACATCCACAAGGCCACAATCTCCACCACCCAAAGTTCCAATTCTAGTTGCACTTGAAACTCCTCAAGTTTTGTCTTCAACTAAGATTGAAGAGCTAAACGTAGTACCAATTTCTGAGCCTGGATCCATAGCCATTATGTCTAGAGAAAGAGAGCCTGAAGGTCCCTCTTCAAAAGAGGAAGAATTCAAGAAATCTTTCTATACTTTGACTAACATGGTTAAAGTCCTCTATGAAGAGAGAAACACTAGAATTCTTGGAGAGAGTTCTAAACCTCCACATGGAGAAGGAAGCTCAGAGGACAAAAAGGATGAGAAGAAGGATTCCAAAGGGAATGGTGGAAATCCACCTCCATCTCCACCATCCTCATCATCTTCACCATCTCACACAGCATCATCTTCCACTACCACCACTGAAACTACCCATACTCATTCCAAAACCCCAAAAGGAAAGACTCCATTACTAAAATTGGACATAAAATTTGAACTTTCCATGAACAATGGAGAGGTGAATGCAGAAAATTTCAACGACAGTTGGAGGTATACTGCAGAATTCAGAACCTTCAAGAAAACGGCATAAAGATTCAGTTGGCTTCATTGAGGCTAGAAGGAGTTGCATTAGTTTGGTAGGAAGAAAAGACTCAAGAGCAAATGAGAATCCATGGTAAGATATCGATGACTTTCGTTGAGTTTATTTCTGCAATTAAAATACAATTTTATCCTTTAGCCTATATGCAAAAGGCCATAATGAGTTGGCAAAATTTTAGGTAGCTTAAAGGCCAAACAGTCCAATATTATACACAGGAGTTTAGGAAAAGGGCTTTGTTATTAAGAGTGAATTTGAATTCCCAAGACACACTGCTGAAATATATTGGGGGTTTACAATCCTACTTAAAGCATATTATCCTTATGTTCAATCCAAGTAATTTGGATGAGGTGTGTGTGCAATCCACACACCTTGAAGCAAGGGGAAAGAACATTCATGGAAAGGGTAGTAAGAAGAATCCATTAGAGGGTAAGGAGAAAGAGAAGGGAGGAAAATGGAAGGGAAAGAAGAATGCAAGTGTGAAGAAAGAAGGGGAGAAAATCACATGCAAACATTGTTCCAAAGAGGGGCATGATGAAGCCCATTATTGGAAATTGCATCCCGAATTAAGGCCTAAGAAATAAACAATAAGGGAAAACAAAAGATGGCCTCTACTACACAACATGAACTTGGTAATTCTGGTGATGAAACCAAGATCTCAGCCATGGTTACAAAAGGAAAAGAAATTGTTGCAAGCACTAGTTCATCACATAGTCAAAACAACACTCCAAATGAAGAGTCAAGAATAGAGTTATTTCATGTTAGAGTGATTTCAAATCATACAAAGATTGATGGATTATTTGATAGTGGGTCACAATCAAATTGATTTCATAAGACTTAGTTAAAAAACTAAACCTTGAAACTGTACCTCATCGTAAGCCATATCCATTGGGTTGGATAGTAAACAGTGCAAATTTACATGTTACAAGGAAGTGTTTATTCAAGTTCTCCATTACTGAAAAGTTCATTGATGAATTTGATTTAGATGTAGTTCCACTTGACATCTTAGGAATCATTTTGGGTATTCCTTATGTGTACGATATAAAAGCAGTATTTATCACCATGACAACAAATAAATATTGCTCAAGAATGGGGTGGAGTACATAGTGAGATCCCATTGCAAAAAGCTGAACATTTCTTTGGTTAATGCAAGGCAGATGAAGAGACTAGTAAATGCAAGTAAAAATTTTGTGCTTCTCATGATCAAGAAGAAGAATGATATTGATTATGAATCTTTTGAAGGTTGTGATGATAAATTGATATATGATTTGTTTGATGTGGTAAGAAAGCATGGCGAGATGTTTTAGGAACCAAAGGGGTTACCTCCCAAGAGAGGAATTCAGCATGAAATTTAGTTGTAGTAGGATGTTCCACTTCTGAACATTGGCATGTATCTCATGTCTATTATGGAGAGTTTGGAAATAAAAAATCAAATTCAAGAATTCTTGAGCAAAGGTATCATATGCCCATCTACTTCGCCATGTGGTTCACCCATTGTCTTGTTGCCAAAGAATGATGGAACTTGGTGCATGTGTGTGTGTGTGGATTTCTGTGCACTAAACAAAACCACGGTAAAGAATTGTTATCCACTCCCAAGAATTGATTATTTTCTTGATCAGTTGAGGTATGAAAGGTATTTCACTAAGTTAGATTTATGAAGTGGTTATCATCAAGTTAGGATAGTTGAAGAAGGCATTTGGAAAATTGCATTTAAAAATAAACAATGATTGTTTGAGTGGCTTTTTATGCCTTTCGGTCTTACAAATGCTCCAGCTACTTTCATGAGGGTAATGAATGATGTGTTAAGACCATTTCTAGATTATTTTGTCATTTTCTACTTAGATGATATCCTCATATTCGGCAAGTCAAGAGATGAACATGTCATGCATGTAAACAATGGCACATTTAAATGTGATATGGTATGGTTAAAGTCCAAGCATCGAATATATATATGGGTGACAAGATGTATTAAGGGATGGGTAGAGGTCAAGTCGAACCTGTGAACCGTTGAGCCAACGACAGGTTTGTTAAACGGTGGCCCCAACATTATATTTATGCCTACAATGATGCCGACGACGGAGCGGAGGGAGCCAGCCCCCTCACCATACGACCACGTAATATAACCATGGGCCAGTGCTAACGGATAAGCATGCTTAGAGTGTCGCTAATCCCATTTTAACTTAATTAATTTGTTTTTAAGTTGGCGGCAGTTTTGGAGACGTGCCAATTTCGGCGAAATTTCCAATTTTGGCAGTGCTAACTAGAGTCTTCTCTAGTTTTAGCGGGGTTTCCTAGGAAAAAATTAAATGAAGCATGTCTTGAGAAATTTTCGACCAAAACAAGCTCAGAAAGATGTGTTCTTGGCTAATTTGGACATTTTTTAACACATTGTGCAGGTATCAGGAGCCATAAAGCTTTGTAAATAGCAATTTTTCACATTGAGTTAATACGGAGGCCCAAGTCGTGGACGTTGGACCAAGGAGATGTAGCCCAGGAGGGGTGAACTCCTTCATCAAAACATTGTGTTAATGTGTCTCTTTGATTGTCTATTGAATTTTACATGTTTGATGTTCAGTGTTTGTTTGTGAAGCTATTTTTCTCATGAATGTCTTTTTAAACTAAAGGAAATTTACCTGATTGTATGCACAAACAGCTAATGAAACCTCAGCACAAGAAGCAATAAGCATGCACATATTTATAAATTTGTAATTGTTATTAGCACAGGAAAACTAATTATACAAAAACAGATCGCCGATATAGTTGGATCTTTTGTTGATGAGTGTTCTTGATCTATGTGTCCATGATCCGATCAGTTGTGGCACGTTCCATGTAGTCTATGTTTAGCTTTGTTGGTGTGAGTTGTTCTACAATGTCGGATGTGTCTAAGAATTGTGGAAAGTATGGCCGAAGACGGTCTACATTGAACATTGGGTGCAGACCAAAGAACGGTGGAATGATAATCTCGAAGGCATTTTCCCATATAGCCTTGGTGATGGTGTATGGCACATATCGAAGCGGGTGAAGCTTGCGGTGGGGTCCAGTGAGGCACTTCTTCTGCAAATGTAGCCAAATTTTGTCACCCACCTAGAACTTGTGCGACACCCAATGGTGTTCATGGTGTTGCTTGTACTTAGCATTAGCTATGTCCAATATATCATGGACCTGCTAGCGAATGTGTTGAATGTGCTCAATGAAGTTGTTAGCCCTGTCAGCTTCGAACTAGACATGTGTCGAATATGCCAGAGTAGCTGCAAATGGTATGGCCACATCAATGGGACATAATGGTTGAAATCCTAGTGCTACTTGAAAGGGGTTGTGGCCTGTTGAGTTGTGGGGAGCTTTATTTTAGTTGTGTTAGACATAGTGGAGGCTTTCATCCCATGTGTGTGGATGCTTTGAGTTGTACATGCACAGAATGTGTACGATCATCTTGTTGATGACTTCTATTTGGCCATCAGTTTGGGGATGGAAAGTCATGGACTTAGTGAGTTTGGTATCCAGCATCGACCAAAGACTCGACCAAAATTCACTCAGGAATCTGTCGTCCCGATCAAAGACAATGGACTGTGGAATCCCAAAGTGTACCCACACTCGCTTAAAGAAGACCTTAGCAGTGGCCTCTACTGTGATATTCTTCTTGCAGGCCGATATAATGGCCATCTTAGAGAATTTGTAGATGACCATGAAAACATAGTCATTGTTGTGCTTAGTAGAAGGAAGGCCCAACATGTAATCCATGGATATGGATTCTAAAGGTCGACTAGGAGTAGGCAGAGGAGTATATAGGCCTTGCTTCTTGATGGCTGGTTTGGTAATGGAACATACAGTGCAAGATTTAATGCACCTCCCAACATCCTGACAAAGGTTCGGCCAATAAAAGTACTTATGTAGTACTACCATTGTTTTCTCTACTCCGAAATTTCCAGCGACCCGATTGTAGTGCACCTCCCAAATCATCTTGGCACATTTGCTTGAAGGAACACAAATGTGTCCCAAGTGGCATAACAGTGCATCCTAGAGGTGAAAATTTTGAACTTTCTTACCTTCTAGGAGTGTCTGGTATGTGCTACTGAATTCTAGATCGCTCTTGTAAAGATGTGGCCACCCCGAAGTCTCGTGTCCATAGGAGTCGAGCACAGTGATCATAGCCATGACTAGTGATCGATTGAGGTAGAATGCAAGATTATTGGTGTTTCCTTTCTTATACTTAATGTTCAAATGGAATTGTTGCAAGTATGTTGACCATTTCTGATGGCGATCATTCTATAACTTCCCTTGTGTCTGTATGAACTATAGGGGTTGGTGGTTTGTGTGGATGGTCGTTTCCTTCCCCGTAATGTAATGTTTCCATTGATGACAGGCCTGCACAATGGAATAAATTTCTTTGTCATAAGTGCGATACTTTCAGGTTGTGTTTGAAAGTGTCTCAATGTGGTAAGCCATTGAATGCCACTATTGAGTAAGAACTACACCAATAGCATAGTTGGAGGTGTTTATCTCAATCTCAAATGGTTGTTGTAGGTTTGGTAATGTGAGCACTGGTGCAGAGCAGAGACGATGCTTCAACTCAGAAAATGCCTTCTGTTGGGTTTCGAACCAAAAAAAACTTTGTTTTCTTTCCGCCCTTAGTGACTTGACTTAAAGGCCAAGTGATATGGGAGAACCCTAACACAAACCTGCAGTAGAAATTGGTAAGACCTAGAAAGATCGAGACCTCTGTTAGAGTGGTTGGGGATGGCCAATCTCGAATGACTTGTATCTTGGTTGGGTCCACATGCACACCCTACTCATCAATGTTGTACCCAGATATTGAACCTAGGTCATGTCAAAAGTGCATTTATCCAAATTAGCACACAACTTGTTTTATCGCAAGGTTTGAAGGACCCGTCGAATATGGTGGAAGTGCTTTTCCCAACTCTGGTTGAAGGTTAAGATGTCATCTAAATACGACACCATGAATGCATTGGTTAAGGGTCGCAAGATGTCGTCTATCAATCTCATGAAGGTTGCAGGGGCATTCACTAACCCGAAAAGCATGACCAACTATTCGAAAAGGCCCTCCTTTGATTTGAAGACAGGCTTGCACACATCAGAGGGTTCGATAGGCACTTGGTGATAACTGACCTTCAAGTCAATCTTACTGAATTATTTAGTCCCCTTGTCCAAAAGGTCATCAATCCGTGGGATTGGATACCTATTCCAGACAATGATCTTGTTTAGTTCCCGATAGTCAATACAGAATCTCGAGGTTTTGTCCTTCTTCTGTACCAATACAATCGGGCTCCCACGGGGTGATGAGCTTGGCCTAATGTACCCTTTCTACAAGAGCTCCTAAATCTTCCTCTTGATCTCATCGTTCTCCAAAATAGAGTGTCGATAAATCAGTGCATTGGGTAGCGTTGCGCCCGGGGTCAAATTGATGGAGCACTTGACCTAACAGTGCAGAGGTACCCCTATAAGTGAGGTGAAAATGTCCCTGTACTCCTCCATGACATTATCCATTTGTTGCTGCTGTGTGGGGATCCATGTTTGGAAGTCATGACCACAAGCTTCTTCTTTTCCTGAGGGCAAATCATAAGGAAAACAAATTTCATTGTTTGGGAAACGATGTTACTGCATTTTTTTGCAGTGATCAAAGAGATGGCAATAGGCGGGGCTACCTCTGGTATCCTGTACAACTTATTACCCAAAGTAATAATCACAGAGCGAGTTCTAAACTCATATACAACATGTCGCTTCCACAAGTAGGGTTGTCCTAATAATACATTACAAACTTCAAGAGGAGCAACATCACACAATACCTCATAAGTGAAGGGCTTGATGTTGTAGGGAAGGTGACATTGTTGGCTGACCCAAAGATCTCGTCCTTGGTGAAGCCACCCGATGGTGTACAATTGTGGATGTGTTGTCATTGGTAGGCCCAACTGCTTCACGATCTCTACTGAAATGAGGTTCTTTTGCCTCCCGATGTCGACAATGAACTACAATAGAGAACCTTTCACCCACATTTGTGAGTGGAAGAGGTGCTCCCCCTCCTCTGGATCTTCAGGCTCATTCTTCTGGATCTTGGTGGTGGCCACGGTGGCATTGGGCTCCGCATCAATTATTTTCTTCCCTTTGTCATTCCCCTTGCCAGGTTCTGGCTTAGAGTCCGAACATGCATTTGATTTGGAAGCCTTCAGCTCAGCCACTAGTGACTACTTGGCCTGACACTCACTTGTGTTATGAGTGGAGCTCTTATGGAACTCACACTATTTTCCTTGTCCTTCTTTATCTTCGTGGTTTTGTTCTTTGCTTGTGCTTTTGGCGGGTTGTCCTCATTTGCCCCACCTTGGCTTTGGCCTTTTCTCTATGGTTTGGGGGCGCTTTTTCCTTGCTTCATATTTGCAGGTCCAAAGCCTCGCTTCTTTTATTTAAACTTCTACTCCATCTTGACAACATATCAATATGTCGTGCCAAGAAAGGAGATGTCGAGGAACTCCATCTCATCCTGGAGGTACTTGTGTAGATAGTAATGGTACTTGAGTACCAAATGTCGTTTAGAATCCTTGATACCCATCTTCGTGCAAAGGGTATGGAAAACATTTGTGAACTCCAACATATCTTGGTCCCTTCCCTGTCGTAGTGTCGTCCACTTTATGTATTTATCTTCATAGCTCCCGACAGGGTAATATTGTTGCTTGATTGCGGCTCGGAAAGAATCCCAAGTGGGTGCAGCTGAAAATAGTGAGGATACCCTCTCATTCTTTTGTTCACAGTAGGTTTCCCACTAGCCCTTGACGTGTGGAACGACTTTGAGAAGTGCAAAAGTAATCTTTTCCCGATTGGAAAAGTCATGAAATGAAAAATATCCTTCCAATAGATCAACCATTTATCTACAGTGTTTGCATCTATTTGGCCCTCAAATATGGGAATATCGAAGTTAACTTGTACCTTAAAAGGAGTGGCACCTCTAGAGTGGTTGTTGGATGAAGATGTGTAGTTTATGGGTAGTCGTCGAAGGATCTAGGAAAAGTTATCAATCATCGCATTTCTTTGTTGCTCGAGGGCTTCCTCAAGCAATATTTTCAAAGGATCTCCTACCCCCTCATCTTTCTTTTCTTCTGCCATGGGAGGCCATCGGGATCTGCGAAGCTGGTCATGAAAAGGTTCAACCAGATCGAGCCCTAACTCCTTGTACCCTGACCTCGTTGGGAACATGCGAAGAAAAACAAAGAAAGAGATAACCGCTCTGATACCACTGATTCGAACTTAAATGGGAATGCAACAAACTACACATATAACCATAAATACATAAATGCAACAAAAATAACACTTCATTTCGTTAATAACAGAATACTGAAATATGCTTACAAACAAAATGGAAATAAACTAGCTCGAGCGATGGTATCTTATCTCTTAGAAGAGATGTGGTGGTTACATGCCTGTGAACTGTAATACAATGAGGTTCAAAGGCCTATTTATTATTGAGGAACAATGGAAGACCTTAAACATCGAAAAACCTAACCCTAGGAGATGAAGTACCAAAATTGTGGGCCCCGTTTGGGTAAATATGCACATCAACTTCCCCTGATCGTAACTTTGATATATGATCTTCGTTTGGCTATTAAAATACCTTGTTTTGAAGATCTCAAAGAGGAGGCCAAAAATAAACTGGTAAGCCAGTTTGGGACATTTTTGGTCTCTCTGCTTTCCCTAAAACATTGTTTAGGGCCTCAAAACGACTTTGGAAGTTCATGACCCAAAATATGCTAAAAATAGTAAATTGTGCTACAATTCAGGAAATCGTAAAACTGAAAGAGACAGTGTTGGGGGTCCAAGTGGAATAGGCAGGTGGCCACCAATATCCACCTAGATCAGGAGGAAAGTTTGTGTCAAGGTCTAGAGTCTTGGATTATCTCAGGAAAACTATTGAAGGAAAATTACTGACTAGGTTTTCCCCTAGAGAGGGGTTTTGCCCTGGTTGTGTGCCTATATCTAGTTGTCCATTGATTTATGTGTTATTGCTTTGGTAATTGCTTGATGAACTAAAAGGAAAGAATATATAAAGGAAATCTAATAAGAAATCTAGAATATCACAAGTAATTATCAAGTATAAGAAAGCCTTTTGGCCTTTTTTATTTTCTAACATGGTATCGGAGCTTTGGTGAAGAAAGAAGAAAAATGGAATCTCAAGTACTTGATCAAGGAATCATTCAAAATGGTTATTCAAGGGAATAAGTCTATTATCTTCAAGGATAATGTCTAACTCAATCAAGGGAGAGAAAAAACTTGAAGGAGCCTCAAACTACAGGTCTTGGAAGAAGAGGATTGACCTCATTCTTGAAAAGAACAAGGTACTAGACTTGGTGAGAGGAAAAGTAAAGAAGCCTACAAAAGACTCCAGTGATGTTGATAGTGAAGTTCAGAGAATTAGAATTAGTGGCCATGGCTCTAATGGTAGAAGGAATAAAGGAAAAACTTGTCCCATGCATAGCCAACGTTGACCATGCTCAAGAAATGTATGACTCCTTGTCAAATTTATTCACTATTAAGAACATTGGTCAAGTAGCAAGCTTGAAGAATGAACTAAGGGCCACAAAGATGAATTAAGAAGACATAGTAGTCTCCTTCTTTATGAAAATATCAAGAATTAGAGATGATCTTTTTTTCCATTGATGAAGTTGTTCCAAACAAAGAACTTGTGATCACTGCTTTATTAGGGTTGCCACCTTCTTGGGGGTGCATTTGTTGTAGGACTTAACAGTTGGAAGATAGCCCCCACTTTTGAAGAACTATCGATTACTTGTAGCCAAGAAGAATTAAGGATCTCATTGGTTACCAACCCTGAAGAAGTTTCAAATGCCTACACTACTCATCACAAAGGAAAGTCAAGAAATCGAAAGGACTGAAAAGGAAGGTAGACATGTCCAAGGTAGAATGCTATCAATATCATAAGAAGGGTCACTACAGGAGTGATCCTGACGATCCTAGGAATATGAAGAGAGAAAGAGGTCAAGCTAATATTGCTAAAGAAGAAACCCTAAAGAAAGTCAAACTTAAATAATCTGGCATAAGGGACTTACATTACTAAGACCTTTGCTTTTAGTCTTAGATATTTTATTTTGTATTTTTTATGTTTAGTATTTGTAGGTTTTAACACGTTTTTGGAAATGACATTTTTATAAGTTTATAGGTATCCCTCAAGCTTTGGAGGGATCCCTCAACATCTCCCAAATATATGTATCTCATTTCTTTTGATTTTTTGGTTTCTTATACTTATTGAAGTTTTGGTTATATTAAAAACTAATCTCCATTCTACCTCTATTGTCTTGATTAGAAAGCTTCTGTTAAATCCTCAAGGAGTATAGAAGAGGGCCTCCCAAGACAAGGTTTGTCAAGGAACAAAGGTATGCCTTAAACTATAAAACGTTGATGTCTTCATAATAAAGGTTTATTCATTTGATAATCTATCACTAACATCGTATGTCTAGCTCTATTGAATTGAATGATTCTTGTTTTGGGCGATTCATCATTTGATAATCTACCCTACTCATATTCTTGATTGATTATATAGAACCCTATAAAGGTTCTCTGGAAAACCCTAACTTAAGGATATGATAATGTGTGAAACCCTAGCCTGCTGAGGGTTTCTGGAAATGTTATTTGAATTTTTTATGATGATGACATGTTTGGGTCTTTGGTATGATCATGAAAACCTAACTTGTTAGGGTTGAATGATGTTGTCTAAGATTCAAAACCTTTGAATTTTTTGTATAGTAGGGTTTTCTTTGCTATGTTATGAAACCCTAAATCTTTAGGGTTTGGTTGGGCCTAAAAGAAAAACCCTTGTTTTGCCTTTAGAATAAGATCCTAGGAACTATATGTATATGTGTCCATTTCGTCAAAACCCTAATAATGTTACCTGACATATGTTATGCTTATGCATGATAATGAATTCCTAGATATGTGCATTGACCTAATTATTGCTGGTCATAAGTCTTAAGGTTTAATATAAGCCCTTGTCTGAGTTTGATATTCTAGGATGATGTTGTAATAGTTAAATTCTCTAGTATGTGTGATATGACAATCTGGAATCTATGAATCTACATGGCGATTATTGAGATTGTAAATCTAGGGTGTACATCAAACCCTAGTAGAAGTTAGTTATGTTGTTGATTAAGTTGTGATCAGTTTTGATTGTTGAAGTTATTGTATGAAATCTAGGATATGTATGAAATCCTAGTGAGGAGTCTAACATATGAATTCTAATAGTTGTTAGACACATTCCTTGTTTGAATTGTTTCTAGGGTTTGCTATATGAAACAACTTGTCATATCATTGAAAGAATATTGAAACCCTAGATGAGTTTAATATTTTGATTTGTTGATATGATTTAGGGATTGTAACAAAATTTGGGCAAGAAGTTGAAGTATAGTCCCTTGCTAATTATGTTTTTAAAGTCTAATGCTTCCATTATTATAAGATTTTGATATGGCTAACATCATGCTTCTATAGTTTTGGTTGCACTTGCTATCTAAGTTGTGCAGGTACATCATCTTCAATATGGTGAAGATGATCTCACATAAAGTTGATGTGATAAGCATGATATATGAATGACTATGATAAGAAAGATGGAAGCCATGAAAGATTCTCCAATAAGAGGAATTTGATCTCCTTGGGTTAAGAGGGAGCCTAGATAAAAGAAATCTCCCTGAGATTAAGAGAGAGCCTAGATAGAGGAAATATCCCTGGTTGAGAGGGAGGGAATAGCATAGTTTTGATTGGAGAATGCATTTTGAAGGATAGGTTGTTGCATGTGAAGTAGGAAAGGAAAGTGTATGATTGAGGAATCTTATGTCAAAGATTCAGTTGATAGTCCTACTGTGTTGAGAAGCAACATCAGTTGTTTGAAATACCTCAAAGGTTTATGTTTGTTTATGAACATTTGAAAGTATATTATTGATTGGAGTTATGTTTGTACAGATAAATCTGTTGAAGGTTTTTATATCATGCTAATTACTGATCAATTTGATCGGGAGAGATTTATTGTCCTTGATCTACTAGATCAAGGAGTGTTGATACTTTGTGAGTGAAGCATTGCCTGGGAGGACATTTGGTCGGCACTTTGTGTTGATGTCTAGGTCCCAAAGTTGCAAGGGTGGTGTTAGTAATAGATCTCTAACCCTGGATACACACCTACATCCTTGCTTTGATGGTTAACAAGTAAGCATAATGGTACCTAGAGAGGCTGAAAGCTTGAGTCCATCTAAGTCCCACATGGATAGATTGCCTTGGTCAGGAATCTAGTCCATGGCATTGAGGTGCCTAAAAATTATTCATGGTTCATATAGTTGACATATTCCTTGCATTTGTGTATAATGAATACCTCCCTAGTTAAGAGGGAGTGTTGGAAAATGTAACTAGGTTCGGTCTTCGTTAATGTATTTGAGTCATCATGTAATGTAATTGTCAAAAGAATAAAGAAAATCATTTTTATTATTATTATTAAGACTTATTAAAGCGTGGGTTTCATGCTTGGGTCATCATGTTTTAGGTCAAAGTCTCCATTGAGGACTTCTAGGATTTATTCTGAGTTAATAGAGTCATTGTATTTTTAAAGAGACCCTTCTTGGGCTTTTGAATCATGTAAAAGGGTTTAGTATTGATTCAAAAATGAAATTTGTTGCCTCCACACCAAGTCGGCCTTAAGATGATCAAGTCGGCCTAAAGGAGGGTTATTCTACCTCACCTAAAGGCTATAAAAGAAGCAGTTTGAATTCATTTGAAGGATAACATCTCAAGCAAGTTCAATATCTCTCTGAAAACCAGAAAAATGTGAAGTGAAGGAAGAGGGCTAAAGAAGTGTGAGTTTGGTCAAGGTGAAAGAAGAAAGGAAAATCGAAATTTTCATGCATCTCTCTCTCTCCCTTGTGAAATTTTTTGCATGTTGTTGCTGCTAGAACAAGTATAGGTCGAAGTTGTTATTGTTGGGTATTGCTGCCTCAGGAAGTTGTATTGGGCCAAGATCGAAGTTCCTAAGCCAAGATCAAAGTCCCCAATGCAAGGTCAAAGTTATCGAGTCCAAGAAAGTGTTGCATAGTGTTGCTACTGTAGCTGTTGCTGCCAGGTAAAATAGGATCACCTACAAAGGAAGAAGAAGGTGGACTTCGTGTGGAGGAAAGTTTGTGTCAAGGTCTAGAGTCTTAGATTATCTCAAGAAAACTATTGAAGAAAGAGTTATTGATTGGGTTTTTTGCTAGAGAGGGGTTTTGCCCTCGTTGTGTGCCTATATTTGATATCCATTGATTTATGTGCTATTGCTTGATGAACTAAAAGGAAAGAAGATATATATATACCTAGAGAGGGAGCTTGTGCAAGCCTACAACCAATTGAGATTTGTGATACAAGTTCCAAGGTTTCCCTCTACCAAAGGAACTTACCAAAACAAGTTTGGTTGCATGCAAAGGCCACTCATTGAAAGCATGTCAAGGATAAATACCATTCAATTCTATCACAACCTTTGTCAAAGTCAGCCTTAAGGAGAAAAACCTTTCTCTCAATTTCTCTTGCCCATTCTAAACTATTCAAGGTTGTGATCTAGTTGTTGAGTCTTTCACTACTGTATGTTTTATAATTTCTGGAACAAGTTTTGGGACCTAGCCCATTGAGATAAGCTCATATCTATGCCTACAGAAAATATAACCTTGGTCTCCACATTGAAATTCCAGGTTTTCATCTTTAATACATCATGTGATGCTAAAGGACTAGTAAATGATTGTGAAAAGGATTAAAACTTTATTCATGGAAATCAGAAAGCACAAAATGAAGACATGAGGCTATCACTGATGTATGCAGGATTTTGAAAAGATCAAAACTGGCTACCAGCAATAAAGTTCAGATTTACTTTTGTGAGAGCTAGGGCATATTCTTCTCAATGTTGTAGTGGAATATTAACATAAAATTGGTGCTCAAATAATGATATCAATGTAGGAAAAATTATGCTAAACTCTTGCTCATCGTTTGGTGCAAGTTGAAAACTTCTAAAGTCAACTTCCAGACTAAAGGTTGTGTGGCTTATATGTTAAGGTAGGGATCAATTTGGATGACAACCTCACATTATTTCTGGTGGAAACCCATTCTTTAGACAATTGCAGAGGAAGGTTATCTCAAATCAACGGAGGAGAAGGAAAAGCAACATCGTTATAGTGATTTTAGAAAAATGCAGAGATCTCGAGACAGTGGATATAAAACGTAATTTCCTAACAAATGAAAGCGAACCTCAAAAAATTGTGATCTGGGTTTTTTGTAGACCCACCCGAATTGACTTCCAAGCACGTAGATTTGAAAAATTGTGGATGGTTTCAGAGATTTCCCCGGTTCCTTCAATGCCAGTTTTTGCAAAAACGCACTGCAAACTATGGATGGTTGATTTCTGTTGCGTTCTCGTGGAATCTAAATGTTCTTCTACATAGTATTATTTTTGGGACAATCCTTGTTTTGTTTTTATTTGAATTTAGCAACATCAAAAGAAATTTAAAGGAAAATAATTACTCTATTAATATGGCAATCAAGCGAGTTCCTTATCGAACTAAGAAAAAGGGATATAATGATTTTTTCGCTAAATTGATATGCATCCTCAATTAAGCGGTTGATTCTTTGTGTAACCATTCAAATCATGGTCTTGAGATCTTCCAAGCCACACACACCATTATCATGACATAACGAAGGCGTTAGTGTATTAATTTCTTTTCAATACAACTCAACCATGCATGAGGGATGAAATGATTTCGAAATTATTAATGTCGCCTGCGTAATGGGATTATATATATATATCATGGGCTTTTGGAACACGCATTTTATAATTGACTTTTTCGAAATGAGTTGTAATTCTTCGATAATACCAGTGATAGAAAAATTGGGTCCATTGTGGTAAATGGATTGTGGGAGTATAGTCACAAGAAATGTGATAAAAAAAGGTAAAGTAAATGGACCTAAGGCATCATATGTCTTGGCTATGTTAAGAATTATTATTCTCAATATCGTGCATGTTGTGCATGAATAAAGGAAGTTCTCTTAACCTTGACCTTGATATCTGGTAATTATTTTATGATCATGATTATGTTGAAGTTTATATATGTATACATGTCTATATATATGTCGTTTTCTGACAGGATCATGATTGTTTTATGCTAACGTTTATATATGTATGTATCCATGTGTCTATGTTACTGTCTGATAGGGTTGTCAGGGATCATTCTTGTGGAGGAATGATTGCTTATGCAGGAGAACAACATGAAGAGGTTCATGGTCTTACAAGGAATCAATTGGGAAGAATAGTCACGACAAATATACGAGGTCAGTATCATGTGGATATGATTTGATATTGTATACTTGTATTATGCATATGTCTATGTTATAAAATGTAATGTTAAAGGATACATCAACAAATTGAAAGAAGTGTGGTCTGCGGCATGCTAAGATAAGCATGGATGAGATACCGGAAGCAAGGTTTCTTGGTAAGGATAGTGTGGTTTTGGATGTGTAGTACTATTGTTGAGCATACATTGTCTATGTTGTACATGTTGCAGCTATGATGTGTGCACTTGTGGTGTTGTGTATACATATCATGTATACATGTCATTTATGCAATGTTATGTACATGATGGTACAAATCTGGTTGTATGAATATTGCATATTGTCGTCATGATGTATATGTGGTGTGTGTGCATATGGTGCTATGTGCATGTTGGGCATGCAGTGTTGTGTACGGATGATGATATGTACATGTTGGATATTCAATGCTATGTACACTTGGTGTTGTGTGCATGTTGTACATATGGTGTTGTGTGCATGTTGTACATATGGTGTTGTGTGCATGATTGTACAAGTGGTGTTGTGAGCATGTGGTGTTGTGTACATGTTGTACATAGGATGCTATGAGCATGCGGTGTTGTGTACATGTCGTGCATGTGATGCTATGTACAAATGGTGTCGCGTACACATTGTGCATATGGTACTGTGTACATGTGGTCTTGTGTACACGTACAGTGGTGTAGTGTACATGTGGCGTTGTGTACACGTTGTGCAGGTGACCTCGTGTACATGTGATGTTTTGAACATGTTGTATAGGTGGTACAGTGTATAGGTGGTACTGTGTACATGTAGTACATATGGTACTAGTGTACGTGCGGTATTGTGTGCATGTCATCCATGATGTATTATGGGAATGCAGTATTATGTATGTGAATTGTGTAGTTAGGGTATCATGACATATGCATTCATTGTGTTGAACCCTAGATATGTATTTGTGTTAGGTTGTACATAAGGTGTAGGTGCATGTATTGTGTTATACACAAGATGTAGGCATATGTATTGGGTTGTGTCGTACAATGGGTGTAGATGTATGTGTTGTATGTCAGGTGTAGATGCATGTGTTGCATGGAGTTGTATGTCGTATGTGGTCATATGTGTGTTATGCACACTATGTATATGTGCACATGGTTGAGGAGAAGGCACTGGATGTTTTTCGAGTGTGGCAACCAATCCAATGTGTGTACAGAAAGAACAAAGGCAAAAGTAAGGATAGATGAAGGATAAGTATCGGTATTGTGTTTCGATTTTAGTATGCATGTGATTTATGATTCTAGTCCATGATGATTACATGTGATCTATGGTTTTTATTTATGATGGTTACATGTCATTTATGATTTTTATGGTTAATGATTTGAGCTAGCCTGATGTAATATTTTATACATGTTGATTTGGTCAAATATGCTAGTTTGACTTATTGTGACAGGAAGTGAACAAGATTGCAAATGTACCTTATTGATGAGCTACCAATGACGTATGATGTGAATTTATTTTAATTTATTTTAAAACTAATGGAAGCTATGTGCGTGGTACAAGAATCATGAACATGTCCAGTTGGGTAGCTGAAATCAACTACAAGAAGTAGCAGCTTGATATCTTGGTTTGGTGGTTTCTTATGGTGGTTTAGTATTTTCTTTATGTTGGTTTAGTATATGCTTTATGGTGATTGATATATGCTTTATGATGGTTGATATATGCTTTATGTTGGTTCATACATGCTATATGATGTTAGTATATGTTTGATATATGTTTGGTATATGATTTGGCATATGTTTTGGTATATATATTTTGATGATGTTTTTATGTGTACATCCGTGTATGGATGTAAATACCTTAACGAGTTGTGTTATAAAGCTCCACTAGGCAATATGTTGTCATGTTTCAATAATGTTTTGATTTTGAGCAGATCTTTCATTGTAAATACTGCAACGAACTATGTTATAAAGCTCCATGGGCAGTATGTTTTGTTTTCAGAAGTCTTGTTGGTTATAGGTGTCGTTGAACATTGAGGACGGTGTTCCCCCAAGGGGGAGGGTTCTGTAACAGCCCTAGTGAAAATTCCATGTAAAAATATATAAATACCATGGATGACTGGGACACTTGTCCCAAGTTGAATGTTGGGCAAGACATCCCAGGGGGTGTTCATTTGATTGTTTATGGCTAAGGAAATTGGCAAAGGTAATGGCTAAGGCATTAAAAGGCATTTTGGCACATTTATTTATTAAAATAATGGAAACTAGGAGAAAAATGAGGTGAAAGGTCACAGGTTGCATGTGAGGAGGAAAATAATGGAAAATGAAGAAAATAGAGGCCTCATTCATAAAAAGGCTTCTAAGTATCAATTGGCAAGACTTGGTCAATTTAGTTTTACAGCTCTTTCATTATTCTTCTCTCTCTCTCATACTCTTGGTTACTTAGAGTTTTCTTAGAGTACTCTTGGAGGGTGTGGCATACCTGGATTCTTGGAGCAAGAAGGCAAAGGAAGAGTAGGAAAGCGCAAGAAGGCATCGGCTTCAGCAGCTACATCATATTTTCTTGCAGGTATTGAGTTGCATGTATGATTTCTTCACTAGTTTGGGCATGCATGGCACATGCATGTGGTTTCTTTGTTATGATCTGTCATTGGCATGGAGGATGGCCAGGATTGATAGTGGATTGCCTAGCCTTTCCATTTCATGGATAGCCATGGTGATTGTGGGTTTACTTTCATTGCTTTGCTTTGGTTGGTTCTCATTTTTCCATAGCTTGGGTTGAGTTACTAGTCTTGGAAGCCCTGTAACAGCTTGGGTTGAGTTACTAATCCTGGAAGCCCTAGTTGGACAAGCGCTCTGGAAGCCCTTGGTGGGTTGAGTTACTAGTCCTAGAAGCCTTGGTTGGACAAACGCTTTGGAAGCCCTATATAAGTTGTGGGTTGAGTTACTAGTTCTGGAAGCCTTGGTTGGACAAACACTCTGGAAGCCTTGGAAGGCTTGGATGGAGACCAATCTGATGATGGTTTTGGTGATGTCCGACCGTGAGGTGGAATCACTATTTGATGGGTTGAGGTGGGTGGCCTCTTGAAGCCCCGGATGAGTTTTGATTGATGTGTTCTCTAAGATCCCACATTCATGCTTGGAATATGGCATGGGGATGATTGGTTGAAGAGAGACTTGGCTTAGTCAATCTATGGTCAGGTGGAACGTGGTTGTCCCATCTTTGGTTGGTTCATTGTATTTATTAATGAAAAAAATCATTCCCTTGATTTTCATGTGCAAATGTATTGATGTATATATGGATTTTGATGGATGATATGTTTATTGTATTTATGTTCCTATTATGTTTTTTTATTTTTAATATGCACATTTACCCCAGAAGTTGTTACAGTTTCCCCATTTCGTCGCATTATAGACCCTTCTAAAAAAACACATAAAATAATTAAAAAACATATAAAATATATTTAAATAAATTAAAAATTATGCCCCAATGGGACAAAGGTGGAGAGGCCTGATTCTACCCCACACCCCTGCCCATGTCGGCGACCATATGGGCCCAGGGCGGGGAGGCTCAATTCTAAGAAACTGGCTTCCCCCACCCTAGGCCCTTTTGGACATCGGCGTGGGTAGGGCTGTGTTCCACCCACCCGACAACCAAACGGGCCCAAGGCGAAGGAAGCCTGATTCTCAGAATTGGCCCTCCTCTGCCTTGGCCACATAGGGCCATAATTTGTTTTATATATAGAGATATATTTTAATTATTTTTTTAAAACTGTATATTTCTTTTATGTTCTTTAATGGTTTTTTTTTAAATTGTAATTTTATTTTTTCAATTTAATTTAATTTAATGTTTTTTTATTGATTTTTATGTGTTTTTAATGGTTTTTTTAAGTAGGTTTTAAGTTTTTTTATTTAATTGTGAAGGTTTTTATTTTAATTTAATCGCATTTTTTATTTTTATTTAGTTTGTTGAATTCTTAAAACTTAAAGATTTTTCATATTATTCTTCTTATTTTTGTAATGTTTTATTTTATTTTAAAAAAAATTTGGGTAGGTTTTTATTTTTTTATGTTTTTAAATTTTATTATAATGTATTGTTTTTTATATTTTAATTTTTTTATTGTTTTAATTTTTAATTATTTTATATTGTTTTTTTATAATTTTTATTTTTTAATTTGGGTTTAATCTATTAAATATATTTTTTTAAATTAAGTTTTTTATATAATTTTTTTAAGTTTTTTTTTATATTATTCATTTTTTATTTGTTGTGTTAATTTTGTTTTTTATAATGTTTATGTTTGATTTTTATTATTATTTTTAATTTTAATTTTTTTTATTTGCCCCCAATATATATAAATAAATATTTATTTAGTTGTTATTATTTTTAATTTTTTTTATGTTTAAACATAAATCTTTATTTACTTGTTATTATTATTTTTTTACTTTTATGTTTTTGTTTTTTCAATATTTAATTTTTTTTGTATTTTTCATTTTTATTTATTATTATTTTGTTTCATTTATTTTTTTTGCAGGATCCTCAAAAAATGATGTTATTCCAACATTAATACTTCTTGTATTTAGGTTGTTTTTCGCACAAACAAATTAGTTTTTATTGGCTTTTACTATCATTTTTTTAAAATGTTGAAAAACTACCCAAAAAAATAACGTTATTCCACTCTCAACACTTTTCCTTTTTGTGTTATTTTTTATGTTTTCTTTTTTGTTTTTTGGCTAGAGTTCTCGTTTTGAGTTTACAGTTCCCGTTTCAAAGTTTACATTGCTGAAGTCAAATTCACTAAGGGTATCCAACCATCTAGCTTGCCTGACATTCAAATTTGGTTGGTCAAACAAAGATCTCAACCCACTATGATCGTTCATCAACATAAACCTCCTGCCAATAAGATAATGTCTCCACATCTTCAAGGCATGAATAATAGATGCCAACTCAAGATCACGAGTCATGTAATTATGTTCGTGCTCATTCAGTTTCCAGGACTCATAGCATATCACATGTCCCTTTTGCATAAGGACTCCACCAAGCCCTCTCTCGCAAGCATTTGTAAATACTACGAACTCATTATTTGCATCTACAATCTTTAACAATGGAGCATTCATCAACAACTGCTTTAATTGTTCAAAATTGGTTGCACACTCCTCTGTCCATTCAAACTTCTTACCATTCCTCTGCAATGATGTAATATAATAGGCAATGCATGAGAAGTTCTTGATGAACCTTCTATAGTAACCTACTAACCTCATGAATGATCTGACTTCATCCACATTGCTAGGACCTACCCACTCCATGATAACTCTTACCTTTTATGGTTCCACTGTTATGCCTTCCTTGGAAACAACATGTCCCAAGTAATGCACCTTTGTCTGAAAGAAACTGCACTTGCAAAACTTGGCATACAACTAATGCTCTCTTAGCAATCTCAACATTGTTGCTAAATGCTTGACATGCTCTTCCTCATTCTTAGAATATATCAAGATGTATACAATAGCAAACTTGTTCAAATAAGGACACAACACACTATTCATCAAGCACATAAAAGTCATACGTGAATGACTTACTTAACGCAATTGAATCCCAAAATGATATCTAATATAATGCAATGAGTAAACCCCCTAATACTTAAATTCAAAAAGAGTGAAGGGATCTCTACTTGAATGGTTCATGAGGCACAATACTTGCTAAGGTTTTTCAAATGGGGTAGCAAGCTAAGTGGACTTGATTGTGGGGAAAACTCCCCAGTTAAGCGCGCTTGAGCCAGAGGCCATCTGGGATGGGTGACCTCCCAGGAAGTCCTGGTTACTAGTTGCAAGCCCGGGAAGTGATGATTGACGCTATGTGATTCATTTCACTAGTTTCAATCCCACTTCTTCACCCCTCTGAGCATCACCCGATGCAATGAGTGCTAAGTGAGCTATTCAAAAATCATGAGAAATTAGTCAGTTACGACTACCTCTCATGGAAATGGTCATACATGAATGACTTACTTAACGCAGTTGAATCCCAAAATGACATCTAAAATAAAAGTAGTTGGAGCATTAGTCAAACAGAATGGAACTTCAACAAACTCATAATGCCCATACATGGTTCTGAAAGCAGTCTTGTACATGTCCTCTTCTTTGATGCGTACCTGATGGTATCCTAATCTCTAATCAATCTTTGAGAACATTGATGCCCCCTTCAACTGATCAAACAAGTCATCAATCCTTGGCAATGGGTACATGTCTTGATCGTCACCTTGTTCAGTTGCTTGTAATCAATGCACAATATGAGAATACCATCCTTCTTCTTCATGAACAATACTGGTGCACCCCAAGGTGATACACTTGGGCGAATGTATCCCTTATCAAGCATTTTCTTCAACTGCAACTTCAACTCCACTAACTCTGGTGTGTTCATCCTGTAAGGTACCTTTGATGTTGGTGTTGCCCTTGGTACCAACTCAATAGAAGAATCAACTTCCTTGTGGGGAGGCAACTCTGGAATCTCTGCTCGAAACACATCCTGAAACTATTGCAATACATGGTACCTCTTGAAGATTTCTTCTTCCTCAACATCCTTACCCTTGTCACTAGAGATATGGACTGCAAACATCACACATTCTTTCCTACAACTGCGCTTAGCCTACGTAGCGGTGACCATTCTCACTAATGTAGGTTTCTTCTTTCCCTACAAGATTCTCTTTTCCCCTTTATCATCCAGACACTCAATAGCCTTGTCATAACAACCTACTTTGGTCCTTGCAGATATAAGCAATCCATACCCAAAAGCATACTATATGATTCAAGTGTCAGTACATTTAGATGCATTTTTGTAGGCATACCATTCAGCTCGAATGCACAAGATCTTACCCAGTGATGAACTCTCTTCTTAGTAAATGTGTCCAACTGCACCAACCAAGACTTTGAATGCATTTCTTTTCTCAATCCACACTTATCCACAAGGTTGGGATTAACATAATTATAATTAGATCCTTAACCAATCAAAATATAAATAACTTGATCAAAAATCTTACCGTCCATCTCAATAACAAATGCTTGGTGATATGCCTACCTGTTGTCCACAACTGCATAAATCTGAGGAATACTGTGTTCAACATCCTCAACTATTTGCGCTTCCTGAGAACTGTAGATCTGAGGTCGACCTCCCTAGTACAATGGACAATCCTTCTTGTGATAATTTTTAACACATATCCAACACCACAATGGTCCTCTACCATCACCTTTAGTCTACTACTCTCCAAGTTATGACCCATTCCCTTTCTCAACTGTGTTGAAGTTCTTGTAAGGAACCACATTTTCTTTTTCACCTACATCCTGAGGTCTTCCACGCTATGGTGGCCACTTCCCTTTAACTTTCTCATTTCTCTTCAAGTCACGTTTAGGCTCAACTTTGCACTTTGACTGCTCATAACAATGGTTCAATTTCCGAAAGGCTTCCTCTAGCGATCTAGGCCCATCAAACTCAATCTAATCTTAATATGTTGTTAGCAACTGTAATGACCTTTCCAAAATTAATTCCCTAAATCCTACCAGGTTTTAACAACTGTAATTTAAACAATAATTTATCAACATAACTCACTCGTACATACCTGCTTTCTGTGTTTGTGGTTGATCCTCAACTTTTGAAGTTCCAACTTTGCTCTCGTTATCAAAATGACCAATTCCTCCTTGTCAAACTGAGTATGACCTCGGTGCCCAGCTCTAGAATATTTCGAGAATTTGATACTCTGGCCCCCGTGCCTAAAAACTTCAAGAACAACCAAGGCTCAGTGTCATGCTATTAATAACTCTCCTTGAAATTCTTTCCTCCAACTCCAAAGAAAGTGATAACCTCCCATTTCCCCCCTTTCACAAAACCCCCTTCCCTTTCTTAAATAGCATAGGTTCCTTCCTTTCTACGCATTCACCCACCGTCTTACGAAAGGATAATATATTTTGTTGAACGGTGGTTGCCTTGTCATGTTTTTTCATTTAATTGAGTTATGGTGGCAGCCTTGTCATGGTTTTCATTAAATTGAATCGAATGACACCCTACATGGAGTGGCATCACCTTTCTTTTGATTTAGTAAACTAGTATATGTCATGATTGATTAATATTTAATTTATAACATATAAGATTTAACAATAAAGTTTGGATTTAGCTTATGAAATTATTTAAATTATATCTAGGGTTATAATTTTATTTGTATATTGGGGTATAGTCATATTTACGGGGTGGTAAACTTATGGAGAACTCAATATATTCATTATCTCTTAATATATATATTCATTCTATAGATGAAGGTTAGGTGTTTAATTAGCACCTTTGATAATTAATTTATTCCCTCTATATTTAGACATTCTTCAAGAGTAATTAACACATATAGTAGTGCAATGTATGTGGTGCATGCATATGTAGCTATCACATGCATGCCCCACATGCATACTAATATTTCCATGCTACTTGTGATTCGGGATGGGTTGTTACAGCAACCCACTGATGAACCTCTAAATCTTAGCCTTCTCCTCCTTGAGATATGGCACATATCTCAACAGCTCCAAGAACCTGCTAGTATACTCATCATCTGTCATAGAAACCATATGTAGCTCATAAAAACTCCTTAGCTATGTCATCATAGTACCTCTCTAACAAGTACTTATTCTTGAAGAGTCTCTCCAACTCATTCCAAATCAACTCGTCTTCCTAAATTCCCTTGACATTCTTCACATCTTCCCACCAAATATTTGCTTTCCCTTTGAGATGGAAGGTGGTTATCTTGGCTTTCATGTTCTTTGAGTAGTTATGCAACCTAAGGAATTTCTTCATCCCAAGAAACCATGCCTCTGCATCTTCTGCCTTCTTCATCTCCCCATCAAATGTAGGCGGCTTGACTTTCTTGAAATCCTTAGGTATGTATTCACCCCTCCTATAAGGAGGATGACAATGATGACTGTGATGATGTCTCCTGGATGAGGAGCTAGAATGATGCCCATACGTACCATTTCTCTTGTTAGGTGTATCTAGTGATCTGCCACCTCTAACTGTATCCCCTCTATCCAAACCGATACCTACCACCATAGGCTCCATTAGTTTTCTCTTTGTTCTCTTGATTGATTCTCATATGTCGCTGTCTCTGCAACTCTGATAAGCTTTGAAGGATCGTTGCATTAACCTCTACCTGCTTCTCCTGAGCCCTTGTAAGTCTTTCCTGAGCCTCAACCAACCTATCATTGTCTGCTTTGCAACTTTTGATCTTTTCTCTCAAGCTCCTCAATGTATCTATTATACTAAGTTAATACTCTTCTTCTTGTTTCCCAACTAATCTATAGGGAGAGTCACGGGAACTGTAGTCTACCATTTTGCTCATCATCTTTGATTCTCTTCTTCCTGCAAGTGTACCATGTCAGATAAACCAAATAGATACCAAAATCAAATCCATACCTTAGTGATGTTCAAGGGAGGCTTATCTCATCTACAAGATCAATCCACATCAGCATGTACATGTATAATCATAAGCATATCCATATAATCATATCAACACATCAGCATCATAACAATGTAACAACATCATGCATGACCATACCAATTGTATACCATGATCCCATGCATGATAACCATAACCTTGACAACATCAGACTTTACCCAAAGAGGGTGCAACCTCACTCTAACACCACCCTGTGACTGCCTCTTCCCACGTTTACCCACTTTCATCGTTTGCCCGAGGTAAACATGACTGAGGGTCACTGTTGTAAGACTCAAGCTCCTAAATGACCTTAAGGAAATGGAGTCGACCACTTAAGACCTTACTAACTTCCCTAGGTGCTACAGGACCTCCAAGAGTAACCCAACCCCTTCAGGTGTCCAACCCCTCAGATGACTCTCTTTTTCATTAACCTAAAGCCCTAGTCGCTCCCTTGCCAAAGCATGCCAGTGACTATGGCCCTCAAGTCTGTAACAACCCTAGTAAAAAATATATGTAAAAATATATAAGACCACGATCATGGGACATGTATTCCAAGCTAAATGGTGGGAAAAACATCCTAGTGGGTGTTCATTCGGTTGATTGTGACTAAGTAAATTAGCAAAGGCTTTGGAAAGGAAAAATGGCATTTTTGGCACATTTATTTATGAAAATAATGCAAATTATGAGAAAAGGACGGCAAAAGGTCATAGGTTTCATGTGAGGAGGAAAATGAAGGAAAATAATGGAAATTGAAGAAAATAGAGGCCTCATTGTTAAAAAGGCTTTTGAGGATCAGTTGGCAAGATTTTTTGCTCAAGCTTGCATTGGATCAAGAAAGGCAAAGGAGGAAAGAGGAAGGAGCAAGCAAGGAAGAGCAGGATCAAGCAACTACAACATGATTCTTTGCAGGTATCGATTTGCATGTGAGTTTTCCTTCTTATATTTGGCGTGAATGGTATTGCATGTGGTTCTTTGTTGTTATAGCATGGGTTTTTCCACGTGTGACAATGTTTTTAGCCTAGCCTTGCCATTTATGGACAGCCATGGTGTGATGGGGTTCTCATGTTTTGGTTGAGTTGGATTGCCGAATGGATTCAAAGCTGAGTGAGGTGGATCTCTGAAAGAAAGAACACATGGCCTAGTGATCCCTAAACTAGATTGTGGATTGTGGTAAAGCCATTGGCATAGTGACCCTTGAACCACACTGTGGGTTGCAGTAAAGCCAGGTATTGTGTGCCTCGGTGGGCCTAGGAATCATCGATCAGTGAATGGTGGGAAATACAGTAAAGCCTAGAGGTGGGTGCTCTCCATCAAGCTTAGTAGTCCCAGGATGGGATGTACAGTAAAACTTGGGGAGTGGAGTCTCGGTTAGGGCCTAGTGATCCAGGATGGATTGCGGTAAAGCCCAAAGACTGGTGTCTTGGTTATGGCCTAGTGATCCCTAGATGAGAATGTGGATTGCGGTAAATCCTAGACATTAGGAGACAGGAAATTCCTCACAGTGTACATGGAGAAATCCTGTGGCATCCATGCTTTTTTTGGCCTAGTGATCTGGTGGAGATCATGGTAAATATTGTTATTACATGTTTATTGTGTTGGCCTAGTGCTTCGATGTGGATTGCGGTAAAGCCCAGTTTCTATTGATGAGGGTGCATTTGTTTAGCCTTGGGATGCCCTGGTTGGCTCTTTTGGTTTGAGTCCCACATTCATGCTTGGAATATGGCACGGGGGTGATTAGCTGAAGAGAGATTTGGCTCAACCAATCTATGGTTGGGTGGAACATGGTAGTCCCATACCGAGTTGGCTTTTGCATTCATTAATAAGAGGTTATTTTCTTGGTATATTTTGTGTAAATGTACTGGTTATAAGTGGATTACATGGTTGACGTATAATTGATGTTTCTATTGTTATTATGTTGGTTATAAGCATGTATCATGACAGTGATGATGTATGGTTCTCTTCGTGCTTTGATTTGTAAATGAATGAACAATGTATCTATGACCTAATAGATGATAATGTAGCTAACGATATAAGGGAACAATGCTACTTAGCTATTCTCAGATAAGTATGAGATCCCTATGCTCAAATCTGTTGTTTAAACCTATAGATACATATTTGTGACATGTTTAAAGAAATTGTTGTCATGGCTAGTAGGGGTCCAGTCAAGTCCTTGTTCAAGTAATTGCATTTGTATCATTATTCTATTGTGTAAATTCATTTCTGAAGGTGTCATTGAGTTATGGGCAGTGACTTGGGCTCTAGGCCTAAAAAAGTGGCACAAATCTTGGAGACACAAGCACAGCACTGGGGAAAAAAATTCCCTAGAAGCACCCTTGCCCTTGTTGTGGGAGTGTTCAGAGCCTCTGAGATGCACCCTTGCCCATATCAAGGGAGCGTCCAGGGGTTTGATGCACTAAAACTTCAATTGGTCTCAAGAGCTGGTACCTGAGTGGTTGGGATGGCTCCTGGGAGTTATGTTGCTAATGTGGAAGGTTTGTGTGGTGTGTTTCCGTCGATTCCACTTCCTTAAGGTGACTTAGGAGGTTGAATCCCATTATAGTGGCCTCTCGTCGCATATTTACCTCGGTTGTTCGGTTACTTAGGTAGATGTGGGATGAAAGTGTGACAGAGTGGTATCAAAGCATGGTTCACCCCTAAGACTCGATGGGTGGTGTGTTGGTCATTCATTCATGTCGGTTGCATATGTGTTCCTTATGCTCGTAGTCCATGTGCTTGTTGCATTTGCATGGTGTTGATCATGGTTGTAGTGATGTCACCATGTGAAGGTTGATGGTGTTGTTTTGGAATATGTTGTCATGAGTATATGGTTCTATATGCATTTGTTATGCATGTCAGTGTCTATAAGTTGTTATGCATACATTTTCATGGTTATGGTTATGCATGTATGGTAGGTTAGACATGCATTGTGAGGTCATTATATGCAATTAGGTCATCAAGATGCTATAATTGATATGTTATGATGCTAATGTGTTGGATGAGATAGATTAGGAGATGCAGATCATCAAAATAAGGTTGTGGCATTATACTTTGGGGTAAGAGCAGATCGTCATACAGGTATTGTATGTTTGGCATGCAAGTATGTTAGTTAATGGATTGTTATATGCATTAGGGTTATATACATGTTTGTTATTTATTGTTGTTATGGTTACATACATGATAGATGCTAATTGATTAGTGTAGCCATATGCACATGTCTTAGTCATGAATGATAATAACATGTGGTTGTATGCATTGCTATTGTTGTTTTATGTTAGATAAAGTGATGATTATGTTATATGTTGATTGATGAGAATGTTATATGTTAATTTATTGTTGCTATATGTTAGTTAACTTGATGATTAGGGTTATAGCATTAATATCTTAATGTTTCATGCTAAATTGGATTGGCCTATGCAAATGGTTAGGGTTATGGCATTCAAATATGAGTTGAATTATTTGTGACACTGTGTTTTACTAATCTAGACTGATTATGCATATGTGATTGTTATGCATGAATGCCAATTGTTTATGAGCTTATGATGTGAACATGTTAGCTAGTTATTTCCATGGATATCATGACCTTATGTTTGAGTTGATGTGTTGCAAATTCATATCGTGTTATTCTAGTTTGATTGTGCAAGCCTCCCTTGAGATACATTAAGGTATGAGCTAGCTTATGTCGTCTACTTTGTGCTTGAAGGTTTGATCATGTCGTCTATTTGGTGTTTGAGTGTTGGTGTCTATTATGTCGTCTATTTGTGGTTGAATGTTTGATTAATAGCATGATATGAGTATGTGACTATAAGATTGCATCTATAAATGATCTTGTTTTAAGATGGTTTTACTCACACATATGTGTTGAGGTAGCTGACATGTACTTGAGTGTAAGTAGGTGATAGTTGTAGCATTATGTCTAATGACTACGAGTTGAATATGGATTATGACATGATTGTTAGTTTTGGCAAAGGTTGATTTCCAAGTAATAGCTATGTTTCCTTGATCTTTGGAACATGTGATCGACATGTGTGAACAGTTGTAGGAAACATGCTTGGTATTAGCATGACAAGGTAATAGTTGATTTGTTTATATAACTATCCATTGGGTGAGTTAACATTACATGATAAGTCTCAGTTGCAGCAAGGTAAAGGTAAAAGAAAGGAATTGGCTGAGAATTCCTATGGCTATGTTTGGAAACTGCAATTCCAAACGAATGAGTGTTTTGCGTACATGAAGTCTTCTTAACCATAATTTGTTTAAAATTATGTGTATATGTGTTATATTCATGGACATTTATTTGACAGGTATAACAACTGGTATCTAGTTATAGCTAGATATGTCAAGGGAATTGGAGTCCCTTGATACATAGCACATATGTGTTCAATTATAACGTAACGTGCTTGGCATAACAAGGTAAGGTAACTGGTATATTGTTATATTTATTCATACATTGATAATTATGTGTTTATGGTAGTGTGATGTTGGGAGTTTCGTGGCTAGAAAGATTGCCATGAAATCTTGAAGAAGGCTCGGGTTGAGTTTTCCTTAGAACCATGGGATTGAGTCATGGTGTCTATTGTTAGTCTTGTGCTTTCGGTCTTGTGTGATTTGTTGTGCCTGATTGTGACTTTGTTTACGTCTGGTGTATGGCCATACCACTTTGTTTGTGGTGTCATATTGTTATTGGTTTTCATGGTTTTCTCTTGCTTTCTTCTTGGTATTTCCTTTTATGTTTTGAGAGTCTTGGGAATTGGTTGGAAAAAGAGGAAAGTTAGTGGATCTCGGGGAGAGTTGAATGCAATCTAGCAGGTAATGTAAGACTCAGATGAAGTGGGTGCATGTATAAGGTCAGTTGAAGGCAAGAGTATGACAGTCAGCTAAGTTGGTTGGGTCTATTGGTGTAAATGGATGGTGGCAAGACAATCATGAGAAAGCTAACAGGAAAGGTAAAGTGAATGGATGTGAGGCATCTAATTCCTTGGCTATGTTGGGAACAATTTTTCTCAATGTTGTGCAAGTTGTGCATAGATAAAGGGAGTTCTCTTAACCTTGACCTTATGACATTCGGTAGTCAGGTTTATGCTTAGTATATATATATATATATATATTATGATGTGTGTGTGTGTGTGTCATTGTGTGTTTGTATATAGATTATATAGATATATAGATAATAGATATAGATATAGATATAGATATTAGATATTAGATATAGATATAGATATGCCTTTGTCTAAATAGATCATTGTTTTATGTTGATGTTTATATGTATATATGTGTATATATGCATATCGTTGTCTCACAGGATCATGATTATTTATGCTAATGTTTATATATATGTATGTATCTATGTCATTGTCCGACAGGGTCATCAGGGATTATTCTTGTGGAAGAATGATTGCTTATGTAGGTGAATGGCATGAAGAGGTTCCTGGTCTTACGAGGAATCAATTGGGAAGAGTAGCCTTGACAAATCTATGAGGTCAATATCATGTGGATATGAATAGATATTATGTTATTATAGTATTTTTATGTTATGTATAGGATAAGCAGAGGGATATATCAGCGAAATGAAAGCAGTGTGGTATGCAGCATGCTTTGACAAGCATGAATAAGACACTGGAAGCAAGGTTGCTTTGTAGAGGCAATGTGGTTTTGGATGTATGGTACTATTGTTGTGCATATGTTGTACATGTTGCATCTATGATGTTATCTGCATGTGGTGTTGTGTATATAAAATGTACACATGTTGTTTATGCAATGTTATGTACAGGGTTGTATAAATGGTGTTGTGTGTATATTTCATATGCAGTGTTGGGTATAGATGGTTCTATATACATGTTGGATATGCGGTGATGTATACATATCGTATTGTGCACATGTTTGATATGCGGTGTTGTGTGCATATGGTGTTGCACGCATGTTGGATATGTGGCATTGTGTACATATGATGTTATGTACATGTTGTATATGTAGTGCTATGTACATATGGTGTTGTGTGCACGTGGTGTTGTGTACATGTTGTACATGTGGTGCGGTGTACATATGTGATGCAGGAGCATTGACTCGAAACTATCATTGTATTTTAGTAGGCATAGGGGGTCTTGTGTTTTCAAGGAATGTGGATTCCTATGCATGTAATTATTAACGTTTTGAGTGGTTAAAGTAGGATTAATTAGATAAGTGTGAGGATATTTGTAAATGGTCTCAAGTGTAGGAGAACATGAGTGATTAATGATGATGAGAGAGTTGGAAATCAATTGTAACTCTTATAGGTCTCATGATTCGAGGAACTAGAGAGGATTCCTAGGGATAAGTAGGAGTTAAAAGTGGATTTAGAAGATTTTCAGGAGTTAGTTCAGCAAATTAAGGATCTGAACTAGAATTAGTTCAAAAGAACCTCTTTGTATAAAGGTAAGCCTGAAAAGTGAGAGCAAGAGAGTCAATCAGTAGTTAGAGAGTTAAGAAACAAGGTTTGTCTATAAGCCTACGGGCAGGTAGGAAAACAGAGGCCATTGATCATAAAATCGAGCCAAAGAGAGAGACTTTTGTGTAAATACTTGATTATTAATACAAACAACTCAATTCTAAGTTTGCGCGTGTGTGTGGAGTAATTCAATTATAATCTATGTGTAAACTTGAATATTCTACGTAATAGAGGTTGTAGGCAGAGTTCAGCAGAATACACAGAGAAGAAGAATGGTATAGAGGATTGTAATGGGTCATTGTAAAAATTGAAGGTTCAAAGTAAAGTCCATAAGTGACCGTGATTAACAAGAGCACGCGGAGTTAAGCTCGGGAGCGAGTCGCGCAACAAAATATTGGAAGGATGAAGAACCATAAAGTAATCCAAAACCACAGAAGAACATTGAGAAATGGCGTAAAATCCAAGTAAAGAGACGGATGAAGAAGTGAAGTGTTGATGCATAGTAGTCGTTGGATCTATATGATCAACAGACGAGATTTGTTCATGATAAGTGGTTAGGATTAAGTCACATAGAATGGAACCAAGAAATGAACGACGGAGATTCAATCTAAGTATTGGCGAAAGGAGAAAGGCAGGAATCAATCTGGACCTTCAGATCGACAGATTTGGTAGATTGACGGTGATCCACAACTGAGCAAGGGTAGAGAGTACGGGATGCCTGGATCGCAGTTGAAGGCCCGCAATTGTTATTAGTCGTCGATCGCTAAATTTAATGCTTATGTCACAGTCCACTACCGCATTAAACCTATAGTTAACCCACGTACTAGTTGGAGGGCCACAGACTGTAGCATTTGTTGGCTTTCATCATCCAACGGATATCGACCATAAAGATGATCGGATGATAATCTCTGAATGGGCCCAAAGTTTTATAGACCGAGGACTTATGATTCATATCAGCTCTGTGAGACGGTTAAACGTCATGCAAATTTCTGATGCGATATCATTACAGACTGTCGAATCAAATGGGTTTTGATCTATGGTGCAGAATCACCGAGCAACTCTGTTGATTGGAAAGGACATCAACCATCGGATTAAAGGTAAGATCGACGATGGAGATTGAGCGATAAGACTTGTGGAGAGTGGACCCGAGAAGGTTATAAGTGCGGTTTTATTCCATTTGAAGTCTAGCTATGTTATCGCATATCGCATGCGAGAGGCGACAAAATCATAGGTCAATAGGATACGATATTGCGACAGTGATTGATCTGGTGGACGAAATCAATGGTGGATAGGGCAATTGCATATCGCAGATCGGAAGTTCCGAATGCCAAGTTCTTAAGAGTCTTTTAATATTGCAATTGCAATAAAGGTATGCATTGATAAACGTGCAAAGGCAAAGGAAATGCAGGAAAGGTATGGTTTACATGTGTGGTGGAATATTTCTATTTGAAAAGAATTATAATAGAAATAAAGCGTTGATAGATGGTTTTATGGGTAAGTCCGTGTATGACAAAGTATAAAGGTTTTATGGGGTTTGGTTATATATGTGCGGTGATTAAGATTAATCAAAGTTTAATGAAGGTGGAGTATAGAGTCCCAATGAAAGGATTGATTAAGGGACAGACTTGGTAGAATAACAAATCATTCTACAAAGATTGAATTAAGGGGCCTTGAACCTTAACTTATGAAGCTTTGACCAGGCAAGTCATTGAAATTCCTGGGATTGATGAGATTATGCATTTTATATGCATATTGTGGGATTTGCAGGTTTGCCCTACACCAATATGGAACTGTGTACACGTTCTGGAGGTGGTGTTGTGTACATGTGATGTTGAGCACATATTTTTCAGCTAGTGTGGTGTACAAGTGGTACTGGTGTACATGTGGTACTGTGCGCATGTCATACATGTTGTGTTGTGAGCATGCAGTATTATGTATGTGCATTCTGTAGTTGTGGTATCGTGACAAGTGTATTTGTTGTGTTGTACTCTATGTACGTATATGTATTGTGTTGTACATCGAGTGTTGGTGTATGTATTGTGTTATGGTGTACATTAGATGTAGGAGTATGTGTTGTGTTGTGTTGTACACGGGGTGTAGATGCATGTATTGCATGATGTTGTATGTCATGTGTGGTTATATGTGTGTGATTTACATTGTGTATGTGTACATGGTTGAAGAGAAGGAACTGAGTGTTTTTCGGGTGTGGAAACTGGTTCGGTGTGCATACGGAATAAAGACAAAGGTAGAAGCTAAGGATTTATTAAACGATAAGTATCAATATTTTATTTCAATTTTATTATGCATTTGATTTATGATTATGGTCTATGATGATTACATGTGATCTATGATTTTGGTTTGTGATGGTTACATGTGATTTATGATGGTTTCATTTTGAGCTAACCATATGTGATATGTCTATACATGATGATTTGATCGAAAAACTAGTTTGACTTGTTGTGACAGGAAGTAAACAGGATTGCAACTGTACTTTATTGACAAGATACCAAGGATGTATGATTTGAAGTTATTTCAATTTATTTTGAATCTAATGGAAATTATGTGCTTGGTACAGGAAATCATGAAATGCCCGGTTGGGTAGTCGAAACTGATGACAAGCATTAGCAACAACAACAAGAGGAATTGGAATAAGCAGCAGTATGCTGGTAAAGTATTCATGAGCGGGGCCATTGTGGGACACTAGTACCCAATAGTGTCCATTGATTGCCATGAGCATGTTATGACCAGTATGATGGTTTAAGGCAGATATATGCCTTGGTTTTTTGACCCTCTGAAGCGAGGAAACCTTTCCAAGGGTTGGACTGCCCGGGATGGGAGTGTCAGCGAAACTTAGAAGGTGTGTGACCACACAAAAGGGGGTGACTGAATTTCCCGAGGGACTATGTAGCAAAGAAGGGAAGGGCGGGGATGGATTTTTTTTTGTCATTAGCATTGCTAAATGGAATCAAATGCACAACCGTGGAACAATGAGCCAATAATTGTTTACTGAGAGGACAAGTGGCACTGGATTATATTGTTGGACATTGAATGCATATTTGACCTTGTAGTGGATTTTGGACTTCCTGGGAAGGAGGTGAATCCTGGTATTACTTTGAGGGTGGAGGTGTGAGCCTTTAGATTCCCTTGTTGCAGATGCATGCATCGTATCCTTTTATTTTCTGGTTGAGCAAATGTGCATGTGTATATGTATGTATTATTGTAAATATTTATCGAACTTGGTTTATAAAGCTCCATAGATAATATGGTTATTTGTTGGTTGAAGCAAACGTGTATGTGTATATGTGGTTGTTATTGTAAATACCGTAATGAGTTGTGTTATAAAGCTCCAGTAAACGATATAATTGTCATAGCTTCAGCAATGATCATTGTAAATACTGTAATGAGTAGTGTCCATGGGTGGTATGTTATGTTTTCAACAGTATTGTTGGTTTAGGTGTCATTGAACACCGAGGATGGTGTTCCCCCAAGGGGGAGGATTCCGTAACAACCCCGGTCAAAAATCTATGTAAAAATATATAATACCACAATCATGGGACACATCTTCCAAGCTAAACATTGGGAAAAACATCATAGTGGATGTTCATTTGGTTTATTATGGCTAAGGAAATTGGCAAAGGAAATGGAAAAGACTTTGGAAAGGAAAAATGGCATTTTTGGCACATTTATTTCTGAAAATAATGGAAATTAGGAGAAAAGGAAGGTGAAAGGTCACATGTTGTATGTGAGGAGGAAAATGAAGGAAAATAATGTAAATTGAAGAAAATAAAGGCCCCTTGAAAAAAAGGCCTTTGAGGATCAGTTGGCAAGAGGAAGGAAGGAGCAAGCAAGGAAGAACAAGATCAAGCAGCTACACCATGATTCTTTGTAGGTATCGATTTTCATGTGTGTTCTCCTTGCTAGATTTCGCATGCATGGTATTGCATGTGGTCCTTTACTCTTATGGCATGGGTTTTGCTAGGTGTGATAGTGTTTTCAACCTAGCCTTGCCATTTCCAGATAGCCATGGTGTGATGGGGTTCTCATGTTTTCGTTGAGCTGGATTGTCGAATGGATTCGAAGTTAAGTGAGGTGGATCTTCGAAAGAAAGAACATATGGCCTAGTGATCCCTAAACCAGACTGCAGATTGTGGTAAAGCCACTAGCCTAGTGACCCCTAAACCAGACTATGGGTTGCAGTAAATCTAGGTATTGTGTGCCTTGGTGGGCCTAGGAATCCTTGACCGGTGAATGATGGGATATACGGTAAATCCTAAAGGTGGGTTCTCCCCATCAGGCCTAGTAGTCTTGGGATCAGATCTACATAAAGCCTAGAGAGTGGAGTCTCGGTTAGGGCCTTATGATCCGAGATGGATTGCAGTAAACCCCAGAGACTGGTGTCTTAGTTATGGCATAGTGATCCCTGGATCAGACTATGGATTGCGATAAAGCCTAGAGACTAGGAGACAAGAAAATTCCTCGCGGTGTAGGTGGAGAAATCCGGTGGCATCCATGCTTGTTTTGGCCTAGTGATTTGGTGGAGATCATGATAAAACATGTTATTACATGTTTATTGTGTTTGCATAGTGATCCAGTGTGGATTTCGATAAATCATAGTTTCTACTAATGAGGGTGAGGTGGTTTAGCCTCGGGATGCCCTAGTTGGTTCTTTTGTTTTGAGTTCCACATTCATGCTTGGAATATGGCACAAGGGTGATTGGATGAAGAGATATTTGGCTCAGTCAATCTATGGTCAGTTGGAACATGGTAGTTCCATACCAGGTTAGCTTTTGCATTCATTAATAATAAGTTATTTCCTTGGTATCTTATGTGTAAATGTACTGGTTATAAATGGATTATATGGTTGACGTATCCTTGATATTTATGTTATTATTATGCTGGTTATAAGCATGTATTATGACAGTGATGATGTATGGATCTCTTCATGTTTTGATTTGTAAATGAATGAAAAATGTATCTATGTCCTAATAGATGATAATGCAACTAATTACATAAGGGAACAATGTTTCTTAGTGATTCTTAGATAAGTATGAGACCCTTATGCTAAGATCTATTGTTTAAACCTGTAGATTACATATTTTTGACATGTTTGATGAAATGTCTGTCATGGCTAGCAGGGGTCCAATCAAATCAGTGTTCAAGTAATTGCATTTGCATCATTATTCTATTATGTAAATTCATTTATGAAGGTGTCATTGAGTTTTAGGCAGTGACCCGAGTTCTAGGCCTAAAAAAGTGGCACAAATCTCGGAGACGCAAGCACAACACTAGGGAAAAAAGTCCTTAGAATCACCCTTGTCCTTGTTGTGGGAGCGTCCAGAGCCTCCTAGATGCACCCTTGCCCATATCAAGGGAGCGTCCAGGGGTTTGATACACTAAAACTTCAGTTGGTCTCAGGGGTTGGTTACCTGAGTGGTTGGGATGGCTCCTGGGAGTTCTCTTGCTGATGTGGAAGGTTTGTGTGGTGTGTTTCCTTCAATTCCACTTCCTTAAATTGAATTAAAAGGTTGAATCCCATTATAGTGGCTTCTCGTCGCATATTTACCCGATTGGCCAGTTACTTGGGTAGATGTGGGATGAGGGTGTTACATAGTCGCACTAATAAGCCTGCCTCCACGCAACTATGGAACTTTCAGCTCAGTTTTATGCTAGTGACCCCGAATTATAATCCACTTTTTCAAGGTCAAGACTCGGGCCTCTCCTCAGAACTCAGTTAAACTTCCAGAGATAATAGATGACATAGAAACAATGCTTGTAAACCAAAATTGAAACCAAGACTTGACCTGGCCTTCCCCAACCGGGACTGACATTCCCTCAAACACTCAGTAAACATGCAACCTACAGGTCATGAAAGCAAGTCTGAATATAAGTAGTTGAAAACTTGTCTGAGGCTTAACAAGAAGGATCATTGCCTTCTCATGTTAGTTGTCATAACATCAATTAGGTCTTGCATTCATTATTCATTCAGTCACAAGTAAAAACATGGAAAGAGCCATGACTAAGAACTGTCAAATAACCATGCTAATAACCAGATAAATAACAATGAGAGAACAACCATTAGAGCCACATAATAACAAGTACATTTACTCATAAAAAACAAGGGAAAATTAGCTCTTATTAAGCATAGGAAAAAGCCAACCGGGTTTGGGACTTCCATGTACCACCCGACCATATATTAGCTAAACCAAATCTTTCTTTCAGCCAATCACCCCTGTGCCATATTCCAAGCATGAATGTGGGATCTCATGGGATAAGCTAATCCATAAACAACTAAGGGAATCTAGAGGTTAAACCACCTCCACCCTCACCATACCGTGATCTCACTTAAACTTGTGCCGAGATCACAAAACCAAAACGAGCTTGGATGCCTCATAATTTCTTCTCCAATACCTTGAGGAATTTTCTCGTTTCCACCCTTAGGCTTTACCGTGTCTCCTGCCATTACTGTTCAAGGGATTCCTAGGCCTTTGGGAATTTTCCTGAGACCACCTCACCCGTATCCAAAATCTTCCAGCAATCCAAAGCTCAAATCGAGAAAATTCTTATCACGCCATGGCTATTCGAAAATGGAAAGGAAAGGCTAAAATCCACTCTCGAAACCCAACAAAATCCATGTCAATGACAAAATAACCAAATACCAACATGCACATACCAAGCATGTCAAAGCCAGCTAAGAAATCATACATGCAACCTGTTACATGCAAGTATTCACGTTGAAGCTGCTTCATCCAACTTTTCCTTTCTTGATCCTTGCTTTCTTTGTCCTTCCTTTGCTTTCTTGATTTTCTTCTCCTCTTGGTGCTCTTCTCCTCTCTCAGACTAATTCCAAAACTTAACTGACAAAAGGATCCCAATTGATGCTTTGATGTCTTTTAATTATTGATGCCTCTAATTTCTTCATTTTCCCATTATTTTCCTTCAATTTCCTCCTCACATGCAACTTGTGACCTTTCACCTCCCTTTTCTCCTAATTTATTTTGTTTTCATAAATAAAATGCCAATTAATGTCTCTTTTCCTTTTCAAAGCCTATGCCAATTTTCCTTAGCCATAAACACTACAAGTGATGCCCACTATGATATTTTTCCCAACATTCAAATTGGAATGAGTGTCCCTTGACCTTGGTCTTATTTTGCATTTAATAACTTTTATTACATGAACTTTTAACCCGGGGTTGTTACAGTGGTCACAATGTCTACAAGTGGGTATGTGTTTAATCTATTTAGAGTAATCAATTGGATGAAGAAAATATAATCTATAGTGGCACTCTTAACTACAAAAGTTAAATACATAGCAGTCACTCAGGCAAGCAAGGAAGCAATATGGTTATAGGGATTTTGTTCAATTATTAGATTGATACAACATTTTGCAAAATAGATTGTGATAGTCAAAGTGTAATCTTCCTAGAAAAAGTACCTAACTTATGATTCGAAGACAAAGCATATTTTTGTTCAATATCACTTTTTATGAGAGATATTATTGAAGACAACAAGGTGCTACTGGAAAAAAAGGGCACTCTCAAGAATGTTGCAGATTCAATAATAAAAGTTGTGAGCATTGAGAAGTTCTCTTGGTGTAGAGAAATAATCGGCATTATTGGCCTAGATTGTTGATCATATACTCTTGTGACCCTTTGCATGAAAAGAAAACAACAAGTGGGATAATGTTGGGTATGTGTTATATTATCTGAACGAATATCCCCACACGTTGTAAAAATGTGTGATGCACAGTAAGGGGTGGAAGCCCCCTACTTGAGGGTTTCAGGGAATTGCCCCTGATTTTTTTTTTTTCATTCATTTTTTGCGATTTTCAACACATTGTTTTTTCTAAAAGCAGTTTTGTGGCTTGTGGTGGTTTTTCCCATGGTTTTCTAGCTTCAATTAAGGATCTATAATTTTATTCTAATCATGCGTAAATGGACCGGAAATTCATGGATGTCATAAGATATACATTGAAAAGATTGTGTTGGTTTTCCTTATTTTTGGGTTTCCATAATAAAATATTTGTGTTAATGTGTGTGATTTCCACTACATCTTTTATGTTTTAATTAAGAATCTATTTGCAATATTAATTGCATAGGGTTAAAAACTACACACCTAACCCCTACGGTTTCTTTGACCATTTGAGTAGCATTTCGTCCCACATCTAGTTCACTATGGATATTCAAAAAGAGAACTCTTTTCCTTTTCTAGATGTCCTCATATCATGCCATTTTGACAACACCCTGATCCATCAAGTCTACAGAAAACAAACCCACACTAACATAAAACTTTATGCCCAATCCCTTCACCACCCTGCCCAAAAATCTATTGTTCTCAAAAGTTTGGTTATCTCCATTATGCTCCCCAATTCATTGATAAAGATAAAGTCTGTCTAACAAAATCCTTCAAGGAAAATTGGTATTTTTTATTGGGTAATTTAATTGTTAGTTAAATTACTTGCATTAAATGTCAATCCAGGTTCGTATACTTGTGAACTACACTTGTACAATATATGCTAGGCAATAAACTCTCAATTAAAAAGGAAATTAACCTATGGAAATAATTGCAAGACTCAAAGAAAATTGATTAGTGAAAAGATATACATGCGTACACACACAGATTCTTTCTCAAAGACTATCTCTATCAAATCATCAAATTCAAAACTTGAAAGAAACAAGCTATTTAATTCTATGTTATGAAAGCTTTTAGAAATTTTATTATGTCAAACATAAAGGTAAATCCTACTCTATTGGACTCGGAAATGAATCTGATCTATTGAACTTGAAAGCAATTCTAATCTATTGAAAGCAAATGACTTGCAATTAAAATCCTTAAATCCTATTGAGATTATTGATGTGTGCATACTAAATATAGCCAATCATAAATATCAAATTATCTATGAATCTGAAACTAACCAACTTAAATGAAATGAGCATAAAAGCACAGAAAGAAAGTGCATAGAAAATGAAGCATCTAATCAAAAGACTTGAAATAAACTTTGCAGAAAATGAACATAGAAAAAACTAATCTATCGTGTAGAAATGAAACACTAAAATACACTCATACTCATCAAGTGGGCATCATGAAGTGCATGAGAGGTGGAAAGTTCATGAAGTTATTAATCAAACACCAAATATCATCATGAAAGCACAACCATATCAAAGGATTGTATAAAATCAATACTATTCATAACATCAAACATAATCATAACCAATCCTTAACATTCCAAAACTTAACATTGAAGCATAAGCGTAGCTCCCACAATTAACACGCCTTTGAGAGGAGAAGCACTCATATTTATACAAAAACTAAGATAACTAATTCATAAATGTAGACCCACAAATCTCTCCGAGATCCACATATCTCTCCTAGATCCACAAATATCTCATGTGGTTACAACCATGTGTTAACATCCAACAGCTATCATCTCTTCATATCCTCTCACAAATCTCTCATAACTTTGATAGGATACACTTATGAAGACTTCGATGATTCTTCTCCATGACATGTGTTTGATCAATGATCTCAAATCTTCCTCAAATATTCAAGAGTTTGAAGAGGAAATCCGAATTTGAGACTTATAGGCTAAATGTGGCTCTGCTGGAATCTTCAAATATGCCTACACACATAACAAAACTCATCCAACCTTTATATATAAATTAATACATGTTATCTTTCTAATATTTAACCATAAATTCACCCAAAATACCAGAATAAATGTATTGGGAAATAATATGTCTAAACCCATATTTAGTCATGAAGATGGTCTTAATGCATGGTTATGGAGCTCCAAAATATGGTAAATACTGAAGGAAAATGGAAGAAAAGAGGGTGAAATGGATGAAATTTTGGAGACCCAACATTTTCCCTCCCAAATTCATAAAAAAATTCAAACCACCTGCAAGTATAGATATGCTAATTCATTCTCCTCATACATCCCATATGCTAATTCATTCTCCTCATACATCCCACCCATCCCCCTAGCTCTCCTCTCCCTGCCCTACATTTAGGGAACCACAAACCTTGTCTCCAAGGTTCTAGCCAAAGAGAACATCACAACTATATTAAAACCATACAAAACTCCCAAATACCTTTTCAAAATAGTTAAACATAGATTTCAACCAATGCTCAACCCTGATGTTTACCAACTCCCATGTTCCTATGGAAAATCACACATTGGACAAACGAGTAGATGCTTCAAAGCCCATCTTAAAGAGCATATTACTGGAACTTACCATAACCATATCTAAAAATATACTATCACCTAACACTCTCACAACTCCAAACATTTTTCTGCTTTGACAACCAAATTCTCATTTATGAGCCCTATCACCCCACTTATATCATTTGAGAAGTGTTGGAAATCAAAAAACACCCTAAGAAATTTAATCGTGAAGATTGTTGTAAATGTAGCTAATATTGGCAACCAATTATTTATCAACTCAGTAAATAATATTCCTCCCTTGATCTCTTTCTCAATTGGTTTTCTATTGGATTCAAACTCTCTTAGGTATTCCATTGGTTTCCCCTTCCCTCCTTATTCTTGACCCTTCTCTCTTTCCTATTTCCTCTCTTTCTCAACCCCTTATCATTGAATTTTCCTTTTGCATAGCTACATATTCTTTTCATATCTTTAATCCCTCTTATTCTCATTAATTTGCCAATATAATCATTTCTTCCTTTTCTTACATCTATTTATTTATTATATTTTCTTACCTCAACACCCCCTTTTTCTTGATTCTTCCAATTTTCTTTCATTTTTAATGATCTCCTTATCTCACTCTCATTTGCTATAGGTTTCATACCCACTTACATTCTCTTCATATCTTTAATTTGCCAATATAATCATTTCTTCCTTTTCTTACATCTATTTATTTATTATATTTTCTTACCTCAACACCCCCTTTTTCTTGATTCTTCCAATTTTCTTTCATTTTTAATGATCTCCTTATCTCACTCTCATTTGCTATAGGTTTCATACCCACTTACAGTCTCTTCATATCTTTAATTCCTCTCCCCCTTTTCATGTCCTTTTGTTTATATGTTATTATTATTTATATTATATTGTAATTTTTTTGTTAATTATCTTCTCTTTCTTTTTTTTAAACACAGTCGGGTTTTTTTTTCTATATTGCAAAAAAGAAAAAGAGTGAGCTCCTTGTACATTCATAAGATGATTATTTTAGATGTATTGCACAAAATGGGAGCGCAGTCCCCGCATCTACACTTGCAGCCTTGGTTCTATAAACTTCAAAAACTAAAGTGGCATACTGCCTTACAAACTATCCTAGAAACAAACTGTATTTGCACTGCATTAATAAAAATAAACAAGTCACCAGAATTGATTTACTGATTCCTCCTACTGGGGGGCGGTGCCTCTTGTTGTACCTGGAGGATGTTTCCCCTTGCTAGCTTTGATTGAGATTTTAGATGTACTCGACAATTTCTTCCAAGTGTTTGCATTTGTCTTTTAATTCTTCTATTTCAGCTCTCTGGAGATCTATGTCTATTTGCTTGTACACATTGGTTGTCTTCATCTCTTCCCTGAGGTCCTTTAAAGCTTGGTTAAACCTTCCAATCATAAATCTCTTGGCCCTACAATTTGGGCAGTTGTCATTCTTTTCTTCTCTCTCTAGTGGATTGCAAACTATTCTGTTACTTTGATTTGCTATAGATGTTGTGTCTATTTTGGTCCCGAGGTTGATCCTCTTTCCTTGATATATCCTTCTTATTCCTTTGTTGCTAATAGCTAAACTCTGCTTGTTGGGATCCTTTTGAAGACGAATCTCCAAATCTCTGAGTAAAACAATATAACTTTGTCCCTGCTTTGTATTCCAAAACCAATCCAAGAAGTGATCTTGAATTTGGGTGCTGGCGAGGAGATGGTGGATTGGTGAGGTGTAGTGAAAACGTGGAGAGTTTGGCTCCAAAAATTATGAGGCTTGAGGTCATTGGGAAGAGAGTATTGCTTCTAATAAATTTGAACACAGAACCTAAGGCTTGAGGACGTTATGTGTTTGAGACAGCCTCTGTGTTGAACAAAGGATGCTATGTTCAAACATAGAGACAGTGAGGCAAACGACTGAGGGAGATCACTGTGAGGCAAAAGAAAATGATAGTGTCCCTGCTGATAAGGATTGGGCTTGGGAATGTGACTTGATGAGTCGAGGGGGAGAGTTTGAAACATTGTTGTGTGCTTCAATCTATAGAATTCCAGTTGACTGCAAGCGAGCAGATTACTAATGAAATGGCTTAACTGAGGATGAGTTGAGTTTTCTAAATAGTGGGAATTACTTAGCTCTGCCACCAATTTATTGATCTTAGGGTGAAGGGGTAGCTTGCTGCTATAGGTAGCTAGCGTGTTTCGGATTTCCCTTTTGCTTTCATAAATGCGCGTTGTAACTTCGCTTAATCTTGTGCGACGGTTACGATGCTACTGCCTGTGGTTGATATGACCATTACCTTCTTTGCTCAGAAGTAAATGATGAATGTGATCCTTATCATGCGTGCTTTGTAGGATTTTTTGGATTGAGTAGATATTGTGCTCTAAACAATGTTGATTGCACTTGAGATCACTTGTTATCAGATCTTCCTTGTTTCCTACAAACAATCTGATTCTTCAAGTGAAGTTTTGATTCTCCTTTTTTTTCCTTTTGTTGTGCTTCTTTTCATTTACTTCTTTCTCGGTCCTAATCATGATTTTGAAGTTCATGGTATGTTTTCAGTATAAACTTCATTGTTTTCTTTTACAGTCCCAGTTGGGCTTTCTAGAGCCTTGTTGGCATAGTTGTATGCTTCCTTGTTTTGATTTCTTAGCACATGCTTGAGTGTTGTATCTCCAAACTTTTTATGTTTAATGTAATCCTATAACAAATTTTATTGTTGGCGATACTGTTGAAATCCTTTTCATTTTCCATTGCATGTATGATTATTGTCGAATCTCTTATAATTATAGGATCCTTGATGTTATGTTTTTTTAAAAGCCTCGTGCTTAAAAGATGGTTGTATGCTTCAGCCCTATTGTTTGTCATTTCTCCAAGACTCCTTTCATAATTTATTATTTTTTTCCCATTTGGATCTATAAAGACTCTGCCTGCCCCTGCTGCTCCTAGGTTATTTTTTGAGGCCCCATTGAAGAAGAGAGTGTATCTTTTTTGTCCTTTCATCTAGTCTTCAAATTCTTTGTCATCCATTCTTGATTTTCAATTCTTGGCTATGGGAGATTTTTTCTTTTTTGTTGTAGATTTTATTTTTCCTCCTAGAATTGCTTTGCTATACCAATCTTTTTCTTCTTGATGTAGGTTACTCTAATCCATTTTTGATATTCCATTCGTGCTTATGATCTTTGATACTAAGCTCCAAGTTTTTGAAAGAATCTTGCCTATACTTGGTTTTTGATCCTTGAATATGCATTTGTTTTTAGCTAACCAAATATACCAGCACGGAATTTAGGGGAGGCATTTCCATATCCTACTTATTGTGGCCTTATTTCTCTTTGTATACAGATAGCTTTTCACCCAAATTTTATGAAGTTTTGACAGTTGAATTGAAAAATTTATATTTATTTCTAGTGGGCTTGTTATGTGAGTCCAACACTCTCTAACCACCCTACAATTCATGAAGAGGTGTTGAATTGTTTCTTCCTCCATTTGGCACATAACACATCTGGAGGGCCCTTGTATTCTTATTTTTCTTAAATTTTCAGAGGTTAGAATTTTACCTTTAAGTAGAGTCCAAATGAACATTTTGATTTTGGGTAGACATTTTGTTTTCCAGGTTGCGTTCCATAGACTCCAATCTTGTTGACTTTGTTGTTCTTGAAGGAGATTGTACCCTGATTTCATTGTGTATTCCCCTCCATTTAGATCCCATATAAAGTCATCTTGCTCCTCTCTATTTATGGGAGTTGCCCCTAATAGCTGCGATTTTAATCTCTCCCACTGGCTTTTTAATATTTATGGGATTGTTGGTAGTTTCCATCCAAGCCAATTATCCTGCTCCCACTCAGAGATTGAGTATAAAGTATTTATACTTTTCTCTTCCATCTAACATTGTAATCCTCTTAAATTATGTTGAAGGTTTAAAGGATCTCTTCCCATTATGTGATCCTCCTAGATTGAAATTGTTTTGCCATTCCGTGGATTTTTAGAAATTTGTTCTCTAATGAGAGGGATTATCTTTTTTACCATTTTCCAGACTTTTGTGCATGGCCTATCTAGTATAGAATTAGTTATCAACTTTGTTCTATGACAATTTAAATATTTCCTTGCTAGAACTCTTTCCCACCAGTGTTCTTTTCCACTTATCATTGTCCAAATTATTTTTGTCCCTAAAGTAATGTTCATTTGGGCTGGTAATCTAATTGTTATACCTCCTTTTTCATAGGGAAGGGTGACTTGCTCCCATCGAACTAGACTGAATTTTCTGTTTTCTTGTTTTCCTCCTTGCCATAGGAAACTTCTTATAATTATTTCCATTTGCTTATGGGCGCTTGCTAGGCCAAAAATAATAGCATATTGATAGATGGGAAGGACCGAAAGGAGTGCCTTAATCATGATCACTCTTCCTACCAAATTAAGCCACATCACTCCCCAAATCTGAATTTTATCCTTCATTTTATCCACTTGCTTGCTCCATAATTATGCTTTTACATTTTCCTTTGCTAGAGGCAACCCAAGGTAAGTGAAATGGGTCCATCTTATTTGAATTGGAATTTCCAGAATTTGTGATATATGTTGCATAACTCTTGGAGAATTGTTCCAACTATAAATTTTGCATTTGGTGTTATTTAACATTCCTCGAGAGGCTTGGAGAAATTCATCCAGCACTCTTTTAAATCTTCTAGCTATGATGCTTGATGCCCCTCCTATAAGAAGGGTATCATCTGCAAAAAGAGAGTGATTTATATCTTTGACCCCTCTTGCTATATGAATGCCTGTTATTTTTTTTCCCTTCTCTGACTTTCCAGCGCTGCACTTAGATTTTCTACCATGATGATGTAGAGGAATGGAGAGAGAGGGCAGCCTTCTTGTAGCCCTCTTGTGCTTTGAAAAAATTTACTGGGCCTTCCATTTATTAGAAGGGCTATCCAAGGGGAAGATATGCATGCCTGGATAGTCTCTATTATATCTATTGAAAAGCCAAATTTTTTTAGAACTGTTGCAAGGCAATTATGGTTTACTCTGTCAAAAGCATTTTCCATATCTAACTTTACTATCATTCCTTTCTCTTTCCTTTGGATACTGCTGTGAATAGCTTCTTGAACCATGATCATGTTATCTGTGATTTTTCATTTGGGTACAAATCCACCTTGATTTTCAGGTATGATTTCTGGAAGAAATTTCTTGATTCTATTTGCTAGAATTTTGGCGATTATCTTACAAGAAGAATTGCAAAGGGAAGTTGGTCTATATCTATTGAAGGTTACTGGATTGGACTCTTTGGGTATGAGTGCCAAATAGGAAGATTTTGTATTTCCTCCAATTTTGTTTTTTTTGAAAGGCATTCTTGATCATTCTCATAAGGTTTTTTTTTATAATGTCCCAATGTTGTCTGTAAAAAGCCATTGTAAACCCATCTGGCCCCGGAGCTTTGTCAGGGTGGAGGCTCCAAACAGCTTCTCTGACTTCATCCTCAGTGATCTCTTTGTTTATTTCTGTGTTTGCTGATCACTAATTTTTTTTTTATGTGCTACAAAAATTCTTCATTAACTGCCTGTTGGTCGCCTATTGTTAGCAGTTCTTTGAAGTAATTATGAGTTGCAATTTTTATTTCTACAACTCCTTTTATCTCATGCCCATCTACTTGAATTTGTTCAATCTGGTTTCTTGCCCTCCTTATTTTCATTGTATTATGAAAAAATGTTGTGTTTTTATCTCCTGATTTCAGCCAGAGACATCTGGATTTCATTCGGCTTTCCTCTTCTTCTTTCTTTTTTTGCTTATAAATTTCCAAAAAAAATCCTTTTCTTATGGATAATCATGTTTTCTTTCTTCTTTGTTCTCTTTTTCCTTATAGATGTTGTCCATTTTTTTTTTGTAATTTGATTTTCCTAGCTTTATCTCGGATATCATTTTCTCTTGCCCATATTTTCAAATGTATCTTTAGATTCTTTAATTTTGTTTCCTAGACATACTGAGAGGACCTAGTGACACTATTTTTCCAACTCTCTTTAATTTGTTTGTTGAAATCTTCCTTGTTGTCCCAAATATCTGAAAGAGAGCAGGCCTTGATTTTCTAGATTACCTGAGCTTAAAACCACCGACTTGTGATCTGACGCTGTTGTGTGGACAATGATGGTTTTCACAAGAGTGAAGGCAACTGCTATGTTTTCTTGTATTAGAATTCTATCCAACCTTTCCTTTATATTATTCTTACCTGTTCTCTTATTACTCCAAGTATACTTTCCATTGTTTGGTGGGATGTCGATTAATTTATGTTGTTCCATTATTACTTCAGGAGCTTCTCTTGATGAATCTGAATGATACTTTCCACTAAATTTTTCTTCAATGTTCCTGATCAGATTTAAGTCTCCTCCAAGGATTAATTTCCCATTGTGTCCTTATGCTAATTCTTTTTTAACCGAATTTCAGCAGTGTTATTTTTCTCTATAGTGATTTGGGGAGTATACATTCATAATGTTATATAACTCCTTTGTGTTTAGATCTCTCAGGTCTGTTCTAATCCAGTGATTTCTGATTTTTTGGTTTATTAGTTCCCATTTCCTTTTGTCCCAAATGGTACATATTCCTCCTAAAGCTCTTGTAGACTCTAGTACTATTCCTTCATAATTTTTAAATTTTTTAATCAGTTTTTGGTTTTCTTTCTTGCTTGTTTTGGTCTCTTGGATCATATATATATCCAGCTTTTCCTTGACTAAAATATCTCTAGCTGCATTGACTTTAAAGATGGTGCCAAGGCCGCGACAATTCCAAGAGACCACTATCATCATTTGTTGTTGTGTTGATGAGATCCTCCCTTTCCTCTTTGCTGAATTTTTTCATTGTTTCCTATATTTTTCCCAAGAAAGGATTCCATTGGTTGTTGAGTTCCTAGTGCCATTTCTTTTGTGGCTACCTCATCTCTGATTTCCTTGTTGGATTTTCTTCCCACCTTTTTTTGTTGATCCCAAGTTTGAGGATTTTCCTTAACTTTATTTCTGGTTAGAATGTTGTCCATTAAGGGAGGAGGTGGAGAGGAAATGGTGATGGGGGAGGAGGGTATGAGAGCGAGAGAGTTGGGGTTTGATGGTGGAGATCTAGGAGAGGATGGTTCAATAGGTTCTTCCAAAGGCCCAAAGGGGTTCAAAGATGTGTGTATAGGGGGGATACCATTCGGTGAGTGTTGAGAAGTAGTTTCATTTGTTTCCTGGAGTTGTGAGGCATTTGGTATTGACTTCTTATTAATAGGTTTTTTCCTTTTTACTTGTTCCCATGTATTCTCTTGTTCTTCTATGTTTTCACGCTCTTTTTTAGGACACCTATTAGCAAAATTATCATATTCATGACATACCTTGCATTTAAATGGGATTTTCTCGTAGTCTAGCTACTAAATATGTGTCTATTGATCAACCTTGATCTTTATTGCCTCTAGGAGACCTTTTCCGAGATCTACTTCCACACAAATTTTGGCACATGCATGCATGTTATCCTTTGCTTCGCATCTATCAATATACTTTCCCACTGCATTTCCTATAGCCTTAACCAAATCATCTCCCCAGCAGTGAAGTGGAAGGTGCGAAAGTCTGACCCAAACTGGGACTACACTTGGAACATCAATTTTTGGGTCGAAATCTGGTGTCCACCTGTTCAAATATAGACCTCTGGAATCCATGAAGTATGGACCGTTTCTAACTATCAGATCTTTGTCTTCCTTTTATTCAAAAAGACAAGTGTAATACCCCCTTCCACAAAAACGTATTGCTATCTTCCCCTAGGTGGTTGCATTCCAGTTTCTTTCAACCCATTTTTGCACTGATTTGGGTGACGGCCATAACCCCGTGAACTGTCCCACAAGTCTGCGTTTTGCCAAAGAAATAGCTACTCTTCAAGGGAGAGAAGGTGGGAGAGATATCTCTGGTATATCCTCGGGCTTCTTAACAAATTTTATGATTGATGGCCTATTCCTTGGAGCTCCATTCGCATTGATCAGGGATGCAAATGTTTCTTCATTTTCTTCATTTCCTTGCAGAATGGATGAGGGAGGATTGCCCTCCTTAGAGGGGTTCATGGTCTAAAGGACTCAACAGCAAGAGGTTACCGAGAGAGAGACCTGCGGGGGCAAGGAAGCGGCTAGGTCTGCACAGCTTCGAGCTGTAGCGCGCGCTCCTCCAGTTCCACAACCGTACTTGCTTTGAGGCAGAACATCAATGTTAGTGTCAAGGTTCTTGGGAGGATACTAGAGTCAAGGGTCTTTGTCATGGTCTCAATTATCTTATTATTTTCAATCCTTTCTCTTAATATTTCTATAATGTTCCCTATCATTAATTTATTTAGTAATTTATTTTTAACACCTAATCAATATTTTTCATTTTCAAAATTTTAATTCACCCCTAAAAATCTATCTCACAATAGCTAATTGATAATACTATAAATTGTTGAATTGAGGCTTCTGTGATCCATAATAGTTATAAGTAGAACTTCGGCATAAATCACATAAAGAAAGACATTTGTCGACGTGTTTCGAACCAACAAGTGTGGTTCATCGTCAGGACAAGTTGAAGAAACAGATCCAGCTTTGCATGTTAAATACTCTGAGCAGAGCCTCCAACGGCTATCTTGACCAACGGCTAATTTTGACTTAGGGACCGGAGTCAAAAAGTCAAATTGATGATTTAATGGGAGTTAGTTATCATCGGTTACCATACCTTAAAATATATAAATGAAATAATTATAGATGGTGTTTACGTTATTAGTTAGTTAAAAGGTAACAT
>APFE031515428.1:0-11903 GCA_000404065.3 Pinus taeda
CCATCTCATCTCCTCCATCAACAAGGATGAGACTATTTCATCAAACTGCAAGGCAGTTGCATTGCTACCTATTGCAATAACCAGACTATCCCAAGAATCTGGTAGAGAAGACAACAAATTGATGCACTTATCTTCATCTGAAATTTTAATATCAACATATGCTAACTGACTTACCACAGTATTAAATGCGTCTAGATGCTCTGTCATCGAGTCTCCATATTTCATCCTCAGGTTATACAACTTTTTCTGCAGAAATAGTTTATTCACCAGAGACTTAGATTGGTACACAGTGCCTAACTTGTCCCACAAAGCCTTCGTTGTAGCTTCCCTTGATACAGTCAGCGATACTGAATCTGAGACACAAATCATATTGTGCTCTTTTCCTTTCGATCCAACTTCTTCCATTCTTCATCAGACACTCCCGTTGGTTTAGTACCCGGATCTACCACGATCCACTGATCCTTATCCACCAACAGATCCTCCATCTTGAGTTTCCACAACTCAAAACTCTGACCGTTAAATTTATCGATCTCTATCTTTCCACTGCTCGCCATCTTCTTTCACCACCGGAATCGATCTTGCAGATCTCCCACTAAACAGGGTCTATCACAGGTCTGAGCGAAACCCCTCAGCAACAAAGGCATCCCCTTGAAGCAAAAACAACTTTGATACTAATTGTAGGTTTTAACCCTGTATAGAAATTACCTGCATACGAATTCTAAAACACAGAAAAGAAACAATGCGAGAGCATAACACATAAAACACATATACACAGAGATTTTCCCCTGGATCACAAAACCGGGACTACCAACTTGAATTTTCATTATGTTCCTTTCAATGTTATAATTCATATTTATACATGCTGAAGCATCAATACCATGGACAGAAAACAATCGCGTCCAAAACCATGGACCAAAAACCATTGCATCCAAAAACATGTGCGAAAATCATGCACAAAACCATAGGTGGGTCTGCCCAACCTAACATAGGTTCCAAAACCAAAATTTTCTGGGGCGCTACCCCGAACCCCATAGAGTAGGGTTACCTGCACCCCTCAAACCCCCTGTGACGCCCCTGCTATGCAATTGGTGCAACGAAGAGGGGGCTCCACCCCCCCTTTAACCCCCTAGTTAACTACTTGGGCTAGTCGTGGAAAGAATATAACACAATCCAACACTCACCCAGGTTCAATTCTCGTCACATGTTTGACGCTATAGAATAGAGTAACTTTGTTGCACACTTAAGTGTGCCTATATTGAAGGTTGGCCTAGTACCAACAACCTCTCTCTTGCCTATAGGTTTAGAGGGAGGAATTTTTTTTTCCTTTTATTCCATAGGTGGTACCCAATGCCTAGAATTTTATGTCAATAGAGTTTAGCTTGGGTGGTTGGGTGGAATAGTTGTTATCCACCCCACCCAGGGTTCAAGTCTCGTAAATTGACATGTTTGACACTTTAGAATAGAGTAATTTGGTTGCACTCTTAAGTGAGTCTATACTGAGGGCTGGCCCAGTACGAACAACCTCTCTCTTGCCTTCATTCTAAGAGGGAGGTTGACAACCCTCAGTACCAACAACCTCTCTCTTGCCTTCCTTCTAAGAGGGAGGTTGACAACCCTCAGTACCAACAACCTCTCTCTTACCTTCATTCTAAGAGGGAGGTTGACAGCCCTCAGTACCAACAACCTCTCTCTTGCCTTCATTCTAAGAAGGAGGTTGACTTTCTTCAACGGATAGTACCCAATGCCCAAATTTTTTTGTCAATTGAGTTTAACTTCAAGTTCCATAAGTTGACACGTTAACGCTTTGGAACACCTCTCTCTTGCCTTCATTCAAAGAAGGAGGTTGACTTTCTTCTCGAACTATACCCATACTCAAAATTTTAACTTTAAAAATATACATGTATAAAAATTAATCTTATTATTTTTATCCTTTAACTATAAATATTATATTTTTTTAAAACCCCTCTCAACACTCTTTTTTTATATATATATATTAATGTTGACTAGTTAAAATGGTTCACTGAGTTTTATATACAAAGTTTCATAATAAAATTTAATGAGAAATGTTCAAAACTTTTAATAACAAAATTCCTATAAACATGATTCCAACATGATCAGGTTTAGTTGTTAAAGTATATATATATATATTAATGTTGGCTAGTTAAAATGGTTCACTGAGTTTTATATACAAAGTTTCATAATAAAATTTAATGAGAAATGTTCAAAGCTTTTAATAACAAAATTCCTATAAACATGATTCCAACATGACAAGTTTATTTGTTTAAATGTTTATATATAATATATATATATATATATATATAAAAATTAATAATATTTAATAAGAAAAAAATTTTAAGCAATAATTTTATAAAAAAATTCTATTATAACATATATATATATAATCTTCATCACATTTTTAAACTATAATTTGAATCATGGGACTCAAAAAAATTGAATACACAGCTTACCCGAAATGATGACCGTTTAAATACTTTTATCAATTATATGACTCTGCCCCGTTGTCAATAGGCTATCAACATTGGACTCCACGGGAAAAAGCTTTGCAGCAACTGCACTGCCCCCTGCCCTGCCCTGCCCTTCCCCCGCAAAAAGAAACTTCCCGAAATCCAGGCCGACCTTTTACCTGCTAATATGAAAGCCCGCCAAATTTAGTAAGTGTCAGTTGTTCCTGATTGTGCTGTCAACCAGCTGAACCACTGTGTTGTGCACAACTTCTACCACCAAATTTAGTAAGTGTCAGTTGTTGTTCTTGATTGTGCTGTCAACCCACAGCAAGAGCTGACGGGCATATACTATAGCGCATTAAATGTCTAGCTACATGTGCTTTCGTTAGCTTTTTAATGCGTGCGGTGATAAATAAATAAAAAATACAATCACTAGACGCATGTAGCTGGACATTTAATGCCCTATAATATGGCCGTTAGCTCTTGCCATCAACCCATTATGTTGTCTCTACATTCTGAAAAGTAGATTGGTGTTTGTCACGTGTTTAACAATAGAGCATGAAATTGATAAATAATTTCTTTTATATTTAATATGGGGTTAAGTATTTAATATTTTAACAAGTCCTTAATAATAATAAAATAAACATAAAATTTTTTTTATTATAAATAAGTAATTTAGTTATTATATTTAATAGGTTTAATATAAATTAATATGTTATATTTAAAATAATTTAATAACAAAATAAAATTTCAATGTAAAACTAACTAAATATCTAATATTTATATATTTAACAATATTTTTAATAGTTACATAAGGTTATTGTTTCTTCAATGTATTAAAATTGGCTATCATGGTTCGACTATCTCAATTTTTTTTTGAGGTAAATATTATAATTTTGCATTTTCCAAATTAACAACATGTGACTTTTAATACTTAATTCTTATTTTGTGGGGGAATTAATTAGGATAAAATAGCTTATAAATTTAAAAATATATAAAATAATAGAATAAAATTCGTATATTAATGTATAAATAGAAATTTAATGTCCATTTAAAAAATAAATAAATAAAAAAAATATGAATTAAAAAAAAAAAAAAAAAAGTGAAGATAACAAAAACTTTCAATAGAAGAAGATGTGTAATTCTTAGTATAAAATTGATAAACAACATTTTAAAAAATGTCAATAACAAAAATAATATTTAAGATCAATTTCTCTCTCACACACATTGAGAGAACACAATAATAATTCCACACAATCTAACACCAACTTGATGTGATTGTACTTTGTAATATAAAGCAAAGACTTAATCTAACTATTTAAGTTTTGGCTTTTTTCACCTAAATTTGATAATAATGAGGGATAACATTTATAAATATGCATTTTAACCAAGGGTATGGACTCACATGTTAGTGGAAAAATGTAAGAGTATAGATGGTCATTGAAAACTTTCCTAACATCATATAAATATGATGTTGATTTTATATGTTAGAATATGTGTAGTTTAATGACATTTTTTACATTTTTTTCTTCTCAAAATCTAGTAGGGATTTCTTGGAATAGTAAGTTTAAGCTCTGCAATTTACACAATCTCAATTAAAAATCGATTACCAAATTCCTACTAGAAAAACAAAAATGTTGAGCTATTAGAATATAAATTACAACTTGTATTCCATTTCATAACATAGTGTAAAACTTGAGGAAAGATTTTCACCTAGTGAGACTTGATCCCTCTTGGCACTTGATAAATCTGTAGTTAAGTTGGATCTAAGCTAGTTTCATTCATGTGTGGTATTGCAAAATTTGTTGAACATCTAATTATTTTGATAATTTTAGATATGTTAAATATGTATAAGATTAATCTAGTTTAACCACCCCAACCCACATTTACCCGCTTTTACAAGCTTTTACAAGCTTTCCAGGGTAAACATGAATTGGGAGTTACTATGACATGACCCAATATCCAAGTTCCAGTTATGGAAGTGGGGTCTACTAACCAGAAACTTACTGCAACCTCACAAGGACACTTGATCATCCAAATGTTCGACAACAACCTCTAGTGATCTTCCCCTAAGCTAGAACTTTCTCTTGTCTGGCTTTACAACCCATCTGCATGCATGCAAGCCAATGCATGCGCTAGAAGGTTCCAACCGCATGCATGAGGCGTCCTCCATGTGGTTATAACCAAAATTTATCAATTAAGAGACTGCGGCCAAGGATGTTGTTTCGTATTTTAGGGCTTTTGACAAGCCAGTTGCCTAGAACTTCATTTAGACAAACACTTTGTAGACAAGGTATTTGTAGGCCTTAAATGCTTAGTTTCGTCAAAGCTTCATCAAGAAGACGTGTTACCCTATTTTCCTAGTCACAACAATACATGTATCAACTCATGCATTCTTATAAGAAACCATAAGCCTTTTAAACCATGGAATGGATCCATAACAAGAGCACATCATAAAATGAGAAATATACCATGCATTTAACCAACATTTAACCAGAATAGAACCATGACAAACCAATCATAAAATTAAAACATGTACTCATTAATCTCAATAAGCTTCAACATATAATAACATATGCAAAAGCCAATGAAGTCAGGGACGTCCACATACCACCCGACCATAGATTGGGTTGAACTAATTCTTTGTTTCATCAAATCACCCTCATACCATATTCCAAGCATGAATGTGGGATCAGATGGGATAAATCAAAACATAGCCAAACAGGAAATCGAGAGATTAAACCACCTCCACCCTCAAGCCACAATGATCTCACATAAACCGATCAAGAGATCACTAAAACTAAGACAAACTTGGATGCCTCAGAATTCTTTCACCATACCTAGAGGAATTATGTTGTCTCCACCCACCTATTAAGGGCTTCTTAGAGAAAACCATCTCCACTCCCAATCCTTGCGATTTTCCTGAGACCACCTCACTTGAATCCAAAGTCTATTAGCAATCCAAATCTCAACGAAAAAGGAAACCCACTACATCATGGATATCTAGGAAATGACAAAGGCAAGGTTATGAATCACTATCAATGTAGGAAAATCCCATGCCAATGACAACAAAATAACCAATAAACCAAATGCATGCACCATGCATTCAATTCCCAACAAGGAAATTACACAAGCAACCTATTATCTACAAAATTCTCTCGTTAGATGCTCTTTCTTGCTTGATTTATGCCCTTGCTTTTCTTTGCTTACATCTTCCTTGTGTCCAAGTGCTCTCTCTCTCTCTCTCTCTCTCTCTCTCTCTCTCTTCTCCTTTTCTTGTCCAAGTCCAAGTGAATGCTATAATGTCCAAGAGTGTAAGTGTGTAAGAGCGTAACAGTGTTTAAAGAGAGTGTTAGAATGTTCTCTCTCCTTTTTGTTTTATTTTCCCTTTCTTTTCCTTCAATTTCCTTCATTTTCCCTTGCATGCATATTCTTGTCTCTTCATCTTCCTATTCTCCTATTTTCCTTTATTTATTTAATTAATTGTCTTTTATTTCCTTTGTCTTTGCCAATGCCAATGACAATTTCCATAGCCAATAATTAACCACAAGTGATGCCCACTAAAATGTTTTTTTCCCTCCATTTAGCTTCAAATACATGTCCCATGACCTTGGTCTTATTTATTCCTTTATAATATCCTTTCATTTACATGGAAAATCAACTCGGGGCTATTACAAACCCTAATCCCTTGGGGTAACATCGTCCTCGGTGTTCTATGACACTTATGACCAACAACTGTTGAACCTAACAAACATACAACTTATGGAGCTTTATAACACAACTTGATTCAATATTTACAATAACAAACATACTAAAAACATGAACATCATATTTCTTTATATTAGAGCTTTATAACATAAATCATTGTAGTATTTACAACATACTACTCATGGAGCTTTATAACAAAATTCATTGCAATATTTACAATACACATATGCATATATAAATATATACCAATCATATTTTCTCATCCAACAAATAAGGAAGGATATAATACTTGCATCTCATAAGCCATCTCCCATGTAGCTTCATTATGCCCAAAATGCTTCCACTGCATTTTAACCTTCTTTATTTCTTAGTTCCAGAGCACGAGTTTTTGGCTCTATCTAGAACTATCCATCTGGTTTCATCTGCAATACAAACCAATCAATCACATGACCAACATCATGTACATATCTTTTAAGCAATGAAACATGGAAAACATCATGGACTTTCATTGATGGAGGCAATGAATTTCTACATGTCGTTGGTCCAATCTTATCAATGATCTCAAAAGGTCCACAATACTGACGTGCCAACTTGGCACATGACCCAATCCTCAAGGAGCTCTTCTTGGGCTTGACGCTCAAGTACACATGCTCTCCAACCTTAAAATCCTTGAATGCTCTATGTTGTTCTGCATAACTCTTTTTTCTGTCCTATGTTTCCCTTAAATTATTTTTAATACCTGCATATCCTACTCCATCTTTGTCGAAATATTCATTCCAATCAACACCTTGTTTGTTGGATCACTCCAGCTAATAGGAGTATCACAACTCCTCCTATAGAGAGCCTCAAATTGACTCATCTTCATGGATTCCCGATACCCATTATTTTAAGCAAACTCTACTAGTGGAAGATACTCTGACTTCCTCTACTGATGCATGACATACATCCTCAACCTATCCTCAATGATCATGTTAGCCCTCTCTGACTAGCCATATGTATGTGGATGATAAGTTGTGTTGAAAGCTAACTGTGTTCCGAAGATTGCAAACAACTCCTTCCAAAACTTGGAGGTGAACTTAGCATCTCTATCTGATATAATCCTCTTGGGAACTCCATGCAACTTCATTATCTCCCTAATGAAGATATGAGCCACTTCACTAGCTAAATTTTTAGACTTCACAACAATGAAGTGAGCTACCTTGCTCAACCTATCAACCACAACCATGATGGAGTCATGTTGCCTTGATGTCCTAGGAAATCTTGTAATGAACTCTATGGAAATGACCTCCCATTTCCATTCTAGAATCGGAATAGGTTGCAATAGACCAGTTGGATGCTTGCATTCAAATTTCACCCATTGACATTCCAAACATTTTGAAAAAAACCAACCACCTCTTTCTTCAAATTTGGCCAATAGTAGAACTTCTTAACAACTGTCAAAGTCTTCTAGTATCCTGGATGACCTAAACATGGCTTAACATGAAACTCTCTCAAAATAATCTTCTTCAACTCGTTATCTGGAACATAGATTCTGCTCCTGAATCTGACCAAGCCATCTGCTATGAGGTGGTACTCCTCATCATGATCGCCCTCACCCTGCTCTTGCAATCTCTACTTCATCTCTTGGTATTTTTCATCATGTTTCCCTGCATGTAAGATATGATCTTGTAAAATTTTCACATAAGGGATCACAGATGAAATTTGATTCAACTACTCTCCTACTGAGAGAATTTGCAACCTTGTTCTCTTTGCCTTTGATGTACCTAATCTCAAAATAAAACTCACTAAGAGTAGCCAACAATCTAACTTACCTTGCATTCATATCAGGTTGGTTAAACAAGTACCTTAGTCCATTGTGATTACTTATCAAGAGGAATTTCCTGCCAAGGAGATAATGCCTCCACATCTTCAATGCATGAATGATATCTTCTAACTCAAGATCATGAGTCACATAATTCTTCTTGTGTTCATTCAACTTCCTTGATTCATAGCAAACCACCTATCCTTCCTACATCATAACTCCACCAACTCCTTCCTTACATGCATCTGTACAAGCCAAACACTCCTTATCAAGATCTATAATCTTCAAGACTGGAGCATTGATAAGTAATTGCTTCAACTGATCAAAGCTAGTTGCACACCCATAAGTTCATTTCAAACTTATTTCCCTTCCTTTGCAAGTATGTGATAGGATATCCAATCTTGGAAACATTCTTGATGAACTACCTATAGTCCCATTATGATATGACCTCATCCATATGCCTTGGAATTGACCATTCCATGATAGCTTTAATATTTTTTGGATCCATTGCTATCCCATCCTTGGAATCAACATGTCCCAAGTAATGAATCTAAGACTGAAATAAACTACACTTGTTGAGCAAGTCATACAACTTATGCTCTCTCAACAATATCAATATCGTTGCCAAGTGTTCTACATGCTCCTCATTCTTTGAATATACCAATATATCATCAACAAAGAATATAACAAACTTACCCAGATAAGGGTGCAACACACTACTCATCAAACACATGAAAGTGGTCGAAGCATTGGTAAGACTGAAAGGAACCACCAAAAACTCATAGTGCCCATACCTTGTATGCAATGCAGTCTTGTAGATGTCTTCTAGTTTGATGTGCACCTAATGATATCACGATCTCAGATTGATATTTGAGAATATTGTTGCTCTTTTTAACTGATCAAAGAAATAATCAATCTGTGACAATGGATACTTGTTCTTGATAATCAACTTGTTCAACTGCCTGTAATCAATGCATAATATGAGAGTACCATCTTTCTTCTTTACAAAGAACACTGGTGCACCCCATGGAGACACAATTGGCCTTATGTATCCCCTATCAAGCATCTCTTTAAGTTGCAACTTCAACTCCACCAACTCTAGAGTTCTCATCATGTACGGTGCCTTAGATGTTGGTGCTACTCCTAGTACCAACTCAATAGATAAATCCACCTCCCTATGAGGCAGAAACTCTAGAATATTTGTAGGAAACACATCCTAAAATTGTTGCGAGACAAGATACTTCCTCAAGACTTCATCATCCTCATCTTCTTTCCCTTTTTCACTGGAAACATGTCTTGGAAACAATACATACCATTTCCTATGACTATGCTCGGCTTCCATAGTTGTAACCATTCCCACTTAAGTAGGCTTCTTCTTTCCCTACAAGACTCTCTTTCTCCATCATCATTTAGGCACTCAATATCCTTCTCATAACAATCCACCTTGGTCCTATGAATAAACAACCAATCCATGCCCAAAAGCATGCTATATGCATTTAAAGGGAGCAAATTTAGGTTTGTTATTGTAGGTATGCCATTAAGCTCAAATACATAAGATCTTACCCAGTGATTTTGCATGCACTTCTTTATTCAAACAACAATGATCCACCATGTCAAGACTAACATAGTTATAATTAGATCCAAGGTCAATCAAAATGGAAACACCTTGATCACGAACCTTACCTTCCATCTTGATAATAGATGTTTGATGTTCTTCCTATCTGTTATCAAGTGTTGCATAGATATAGGGAATGCTCTGGCCTACATCCCCAACTGCCTGCACCTCCTAAGCACTGTATATTTGTGGCCTTCCACATTGGTACAATCGAAAATCCTTCTTGCAATGGTCTTTACCACAAATCCAACACTTAAATGGTTCCCTTCAACTACCTTTATTATGTTTCTCTATGGTTTGAGACCCATGTCATTTCTTAGCTACATTAAACTTCTTATAAGGAGCCACATTTTCCTTCTCACCTACATATTTAGATCTTCCTCTATTCTTGTGCCATTTTCATTTATCATTCTCATTACCCTTCCAAGCATGCTTGAACTCAGGCTTGCACTTTGATTGCTCGTAATAATGCTTCAACTTTCTGATGGCTTCCTCCAAAGACTGTGGTTCATCAAACTCAATCTGGTCTTTGAATGCTAAAAGCGATCCATTGATGAACCTTTGGATCCTCATTTTCTCATCCTTGAGATAGGGCACATATCTTAATAGATCTAGAAATTTTGTCGTGTACTCTTCTTCTGTCATGGAACCCATCCCAAGCTTGTAAAATTCATTAGCCTTTCCATCATAATATATCTCAAATATGTATTTCTTCTTGAAGAGTCTTTCAAACTCATCCCAAGTTAGCTTCTCATCTCTGATACCTCTAACATTCTTAGCATATTCCCACCAAATGTTTGTTTTTCCTTCGAGACTAAAGGTAACTATATTGGCTTTCATGTTTTTTGAGTAATCATGCAATCTAAAAAAATTCTTCATCCCAAATAGTCATGCTTCTGCATCTTTTGATTAGTTTACTTCCCCATCAAAAGTAGGAGCCTTAGATTTCTTGACCTCCTCTGGAAATTACTCTCTCCTCCTATGGCGATGATGTCTCTTGGAAGAAGAGCTAAAGTAAAATCCATATTTACTCAAGGATCTACCACCTTTAATTGCATCATCATGGTCCATCCTGTAACTTTTCTGTGACATACTTCAAATCGCCCCATTATTCCTTTCCTCTTTCCTTTCTCCATGACTAATCCTCATCTATCCTTGCTTTTTCAAATCTAAAATGCTTTCAAGGATAACTACATTGACTTCCACTTTCTTTTCTTAATCTTTTGCAAGTCTTTCATGTGCCTCTATCAACCTGTTATTATCTTCTTTGTGTTGAAGAAAGTGTAACTAGGTTCGGTCTTCATAATGACATTTCATTTGTAAATGATCAAATAAAAGAACTAAAAATATTTTCGGATTCCTTACTGCATGGCTTTCTTGAGCAAGAGGTTTATTTGTTAATGGCTCCCATTGAGAGACTTAGGATTTATTTTAAGTCAAAAAGTCAATGTCATGTATGAAGGAGCTCTTCTTGAGCATATGTATAATGTATACAAGTCTATAAGAAATGTCTAGAAGCCCTCCAAAGGCAAGCACAATCCCTCTTAAAGAAGTCAGCCTACAAATTGAATTAAAATAAGTCATGTCGGCTCATCTATGGAGACATACCCATTTAGCATGACATGTCAGCTTATTTATGAAGGACAAACTACTATAAATACCCATCTAGGTTCTATGCAAAGGTGGATTACATAACTTGGATCTTATGTAATTTTGGATATGTTTAGGGGTACAGTGTTTCGGATAAGTACATGGGTACAATATTTCAGATAGACCAGCCTCTTTGTGATTTTCAGATGGGTAACCTTGAAGTAAAGTCTCGACACACTAGACAGTCTCGAGATATATATAATGATGAGGATCTTGGTGTAGGAAGAGTACACTCTGTCTCAGCATACTTCTAGATGTTGTCATGACCTCGGTATATTTTTTGATGAGGAGACCTCACAATGACACACTCTATCTCGGTATACCTCTAGATGCAGTCATGATCCCATCATAGATTCAATTATGATCTCAATATGGATATAGTCATGATCTTGATGGAGACATAGTTATAGAGTGAAGATCTTAGTGAAGGTATAGTAATGGTGCAGAAGTAATGAACTCGTTGTTATGATGAATATCTCAGTGAAGGTGCAGTAATGATGACCTCGGTGAAGCAACAATGATGATGATGATCTCAGTAGTGACAAAGAATAGGATTGGTGTCTTGGTCTTGCAGTGGCATAATAGGTCAAGGGTCCTGGTCTTGGTATTCGTCAATTAGAATCTCTATAAGAAGAATTTTGTGTGGGTTTTCCTCTTTGTAGGA
>APFE031515438.1:0-21460 GCA_000404065.3 Pinus taeda
TCCTTTTCGCCACCTCACTCCCTCCCTACATCTCCCCCACTCTCTTCGTCTATGTCCCTCCTCCTTCCCCACCTCTTCGCAGCCTCTCTCTTTGTGTCCCCACAAACGATGACCTCCCTCCCTCCATCTCCCCGTCTCTTCCCCTCCCTACCTCCATCCCTCCATCTCTCTCCTCTCAACGCCTCCCTCTCCCACTCACTCCCTTGCTAACCCTTGTTCGCCTCCCCCTATACTCGCTATCCTCTCTCCCCTTGCCTCCCTCCCAACGTCTCTCTCCTCTCTCCTCTTGCCTCCCCTCTCTCTCCTTGACCCCCCACCTACCCTCTCCTCCATCCTCCCGCCTCCCTCCACTCTTCTTCTCCCTCCCTCCATCTCCCTTCCTCCCTCCCTCTCATCTCTCCCCCCTCTCTCTCCCTCAATCCATCAATCTCCTTTCTCCACCTACCTCCCTCCCTCCCTTCCTGTCGCCCCCCTCTGCCTCCCCATTACTTGCTTCCTCTCTTCCTCTCCCTCCCTCTTCCATGCCCATCCTCTCACCCCCTCTATCCTTCTCGCCCGTTTCCTCCATCCCTCCATCTCCCCCACTCACTCCCTTCCTATCCCCCTTGCTGCCTCCCCTTTTACTTGCTCTCCTCTCTCACCTTACCTCCCTCCTGTCGTCTCTCTCTTTTCTACCCCTACCTCCCCTCTCTCTCCTTTTCCCCATGCCTCCGTCCTCTCTCCCTCTCTCTCCCTCTCTCTCCCTCTCTCTCCCTTCCTGCCTCCCTCCCGTCATCTCTATCCTCCCTCGCCCTCCCTCTCTCCCTCCCTCCATCTCTCTCCTCTCTCCTCTCTCCCCTACCTTCCTCCCTCTGTCTCTCTCCTCCTCGCTCTCTCCATCCCCCTCACCACTCGCTCCCTCTCTTCCTTTCTATCCCTCATCCCTCTCCATCTTCCCTCCCTTCCTCCCTTTCTCCTCTCTCCCCCTGCCTCCGTTCTCTCTCCCTATCCCCCCACCTATCCTCCACTCCCCCACCCCCCTTCTGCCTCCTTCTCCCTCGTTCGATTAATCTCCCACTCTCTTCCCCTTCGTTCCTCCCTCCCTCCATCTCTCTCCTCTCTCCCTCTCCCTCCCTTCATCCCTCTCCTCTCTGCCCATGCCTCCCTCCCCATGCCTCCCTCCCTCTGTCTCTCTCCTCTCCCCCTCTCCCTCCCTCTCTCCTGTCTTCCTTTGCCAACCTCTTCCTCCCCCCTTCTCTCCCACTCTCTATATCCTTATCTCCCTCTCCTCTCTCCCCCTGACTCCCTCCATTCATCTCTCTACTACCTCCTCCCTCCATCTCCAGCACTTGCTCCCTTCTTGTCCCCCCATGGCCTCCCCCACTACTTGCTCCTTGTCTTACTCTCCTTCCCTCCTCCTCCCTCCTCCTATCCCACTCACTCTATCCTTCTCTCCAGATTTCATAATCAACTGTATACTAACCTAATTTGTCATATCATTTATTAAAATAATAAATGATTATATAACTAATAAATAACTGTTTCAAAATTAATGAGATAATTTATTATTTAGTATATGGGAGAAGTTATCACAAACAAATAGACAATAGATATCTAAAAAAAATACAATTTAATCCTTATATATATGAAAATATTAAACAACGTAAAGTTATATATATAGATAGATATATTATTCAACAAAAATAGTATTTTTATAGATTATTGAGAATAATATAACGTAAAGTTATATATATACAGATATATATATTATTAAACAAAAATAGTATTTTTATAGATTATTGAGAATAATATAATAAAAACAATGACTACGCACATGAACACTAAAAATACATATAACATTGAAAAAAATGTTCAAAAAAAAAGCAAAATAAGATCCTATAATCTAGAGTATAATTGGGATTTGCATGCGTTCATCCAATAACACATAACCACATCAATGTGATGATATAGACATGATAATCTGTGCATACGATCCAACCGGACACAAGCCAGCCAGTTAGTTGAGCTGTCATTCTCCCGTACAACAACTAAATCAACGGAATGGTGTGGAGATGGAAAAACTAATAAGCAACAGTGTGATGACGGTGTAACATCAAACCGAATACAATCCACCTACCTAGCAGATGTTTCAGAGCAGAATATTAGCAAAACGTTCTAGTGATTGGATATGATACTCACTGCATTTTGAAACGGGTTTTTTCAAGACGACATATTAGGGTAACTGCATCTTGAAACGGATTTTTCGACACGACGGATTAGGTTTAGGAAGAAAGAACAGCGCCTCAATCTTAGACAGCATATAAATTTCTTAATATAAAAAATTAATCGGTAACATGAAATTAAATAATTAGAAATTTTATAAATTAAAAAAAAAGAATATTTAATATATCTAAATTAAAATAGATTTCGGATAGTGAACAGGTAAAGAACAAAAATCATATATATATATATATATAATTATGAAAATGCTTTTAATAAAATATTGAAAAATACAAAAATGTTATAAAAAACCAAGATATAATAATCTTTTTACATTTCTAAAATAAAACATTAGATCCTATGATCGAGAGTATAATTGGTCTTATCATGCGTTCGTCGAATAACACAGCCACAACAGTGGGATAATGTAGACATGATAACTTGTGCGTACAATCCAACAAGACACAATAATAATAATAGAAATAATAATAATCCACCGTCCTAGCTGAGCTATCATGCTCCCAGGCAATAGAATATTAGCAAAACGTTAGTGATTGGATATGATACTCATTGCATACTGAAATAGGGTTTTTGAAAGAGAGAAGTTAATTGTCACCCTCTATTCGGTGTAACTGCATCTTGAAACGAGGATTAGGGTAACTGCATCTTGAAACGAGGATTTTCGATTCCAATTGAGAAGTTAATTGTAATGATGTAGTTATCGGGTAACTACATCTTGAAACGGGGTTTTTGGAGACAACGGATTAGGGTAAGTGCATCTTCAAACAAGGTTTTTCTAGAAACGATAGAGCCTCACTATTTTTATTAGCTGTGCATGTAGTTGCTAATATGGTCGATTGACATATACTTTGTCTGGTTAATTGTTAGAAGTCTGTCTCTAATTTATACTATTGGTTGTAAGAATAATCTATATTCCCCTAGTCAATTGTTATTTCCGTCTATGTATCACTCCGTATGTACCAGATTTGATTTTGCGGAGTCTTAACTCGAAACATATATTTTTAGGACCGAGTGGTGGCAGATTTGTGGGGCTCTGTATCTCCATGACTCTCACCAGCTAAGCCTAAACCAACCCACTTCCTTGGTCGATTTGATAGAGAAGAGGCCGAACATCAAGATGAATGGAGAAAGAATGAGTTGGCGGCTAAGAAAGAGAAACACAATTTTGAAGGTAAAAATTCAAAATGTTTTACGAATACGACCACTACCCAGAAATCAAACATCTAGATGAAAATCGATTCAAACACAGAGCAACCTAAAATCTGAAAATAAAACTCTTCCCTTAAATTATATTTCCTGAGAACTATTAAACCAATTCTGCTTCAGTAATTCACCTTCACTTTCCTGATTCATAAATCTACGCGAAGGATTGAGCTGGACAACGTTAAAACTTATTCTGTAAGAGGCAAAATCTCTTATGTTCTCAATATATTATTTGAAGCCCAGCTTTGTACTTAGGGATGCGGATATATTTATTAACTAAAGAGTTCTATATCTTATAAGTAAATTGATAGAAGGTATTGAGAGATAACTGCAAGGTGCCTTTCAACTACCTTTTCTGCCCTGAGTGCCTGCCACTCTCTTTTCAGGTATGACACACTATACTTTGTTTTCATAGCTATTTCTATATTTGCATATCTCCAAATTAGAAAGAGGGCTTTACATTTAATAAGCAAAGAGTTCTAAATCTTATAAGTAAATGGAAATTTAAAGTAACAACACCACAATCAAGCAGGTATTGAGAAGTAACTGCATGGTACCTTAAAGTTGCTTGCTCCATGGTCGTGCTCACTCCGTGGTTCGTCCTCTCTAAATGAGCACTAAAGAAGGTGAAATAATCCAGCATGGTACCTTAACGTTGCTTGCTCCATGGTCGTGCTCACTCCGTGGTTCGTCCTCTCTAAATGAGCAGTAAAGAAGGTGAAATAATCAAGAAAAACAAAAAATCCAGAAATAATCAATCAATTTCTAATACTAAAATGAAAGAGATTAGAGACTATGAAAACAAGATCTGCCTCACCTCATCCATCCATCAGAAGTGGCATGGAAATTGGATTGGCGGGGTTGCTTCAACTATAGAATTTCTTGTAATTTTCCATTTGCTTTTGGAAGCAAAAAAATGCAGGAAGAATCAATAAATTGCTATTACTAAAACTAAAGAGGTTAGAGAATTAACAAATCAAATCAAAACAAACTCTGCCTACGTCATCCATGGAGAAATAGTATGGAGATTGCATTGCCTAGTTTGGTTCAACTATATAATAGTATTGAAATACCTCTGATTGAGGAATTTTTCCTTCTCTGCTTCATGCTGTGTGGGTTGCCGATATAATATCACACAAAAGGAACACATAGAAACAGAAAAAATAATGACATATATACATGCAAACCCAGACAGATGATACACACGAGCAAACAAACACCGAGACATGGAAACATAAAAATAGACAAACACAAAGATATAAGAATAGACAAACAGAGAGAGAGGAAAAAGGGGAGCTCTCTCGTAGTGAGCACATAAGATTCGATCGTGACGTATATCCTGCTTTTCCGGATTTTTCACTTTGTGTGTCCTGCTTTTCCGGGTTTTCCAGTTGGCGTGCCCAACTTTTTCCAGGTCAAGTTCATATAATGATAACATTATAACGGTTAGGTCAAGTTTTATTACACATATATGAGAACGGTTAAGTTTTTGAAATCCTACATATGCCAATTTAAATAAATTGGAGCATGATAATTAATTAACACGCTAATTGATTTTCTCTCGTATTCTTCTTCGACCTAACGGTCATGTCTCTGGATGATGCCAGATTTTATCCAATTCCAGCATTCGAAAGACTAAATGTTTCATGATCTTGGGTAAATGTTCCTGAGTTATATTTATGCGTAAATGTTCCTGAGTTATATTTATGAGATTTCCAAACGTTTAGTGAGTTATATTTATGAGATTTCCATTCGTTATTGCTTTTTAATACCTTCTTATTTAAAAATCGTTATAAAATTTACAGAAGCAATAAAGTGAAGTGTTTATGAATTGCATAGTATTTTTGATTTTTTATCTTTTATCATTGTAAAATTTTTAATTTAATTTTTATTTATAAATTAGAAATTTAGATATATTTTTTTTTAATCTATGTTCTATATTTTTAATTTAAACAATTTTGAATTTTTTTATATAATTGTATTTCTTTTATAATAAAATTAAAAAAATATTTTATAACTTATAAAATAATAATAGATATTGAAATAGCTAAATTGTTATTTTTAGTGGTTAGTGTCCCAGAACTACTATAAAAATTATTAGTGGATATTGAAATAATTATTTAATGTTATTATTATTTTCACATCTTAATAAAAACTAAAAAAAAATTGGTTAAAAGATTGTTTTTTATATCTTTTATAAATCTCAAACAAAAAATATCAAGTTTCATAATACTTAGTTGTCTTTTCCTTAACCTTGGTGATTCAATAATTGTGGTACATTTTAGGAGTGTCTCTTAATAAGGAGTATCACCTTCATGTACAAGAGATTCCCAACATGCTCCCAAAACATCCTATCAATCATTAAAATAGGCTCCGGCTCCATAGGTATTGATCAAATATGGGAATTATCTAAACACTTTAATGTAGTAAGTTGCATAGTTACAATCTAATCCTCACTTAACAGAATGACCAATTATGCTTCTCTCAAGAAAATGAAAAAAAAAATAGTTAACAAATATTTTCTGAAGCCACATTTAAAAAGCGTACTAGCTACATATTTAAGCTAGTTAATTATATTATAATATGTTCAACCCCTATTTCCCACAATGACCTATTATATAATAGGAGATTCATGCTTTTTTTTAAGGTCAAATGAGTCAAATGGGCACAAATTATTCCTATCGCTCAAGGTCAAATATAATAGCGAGTTTTCTAAAGAGTATTATTTATTACCCATACTTCCCTAACAAGAAACCAATTAAAAAAAATCCTTCATCATTTTTGTAAAAAATAGTCCCTGATCATTCTTGTAAAAAATAGTCCCTTATCCCTTATTTAACATAAGGGGAAAAAAACTTATGAATATGGGAGAACAAAAAGGTAGGATCCTTACTAATAGATCACTCTATTGTAAGCTCATATCTATGAATCAATAATATCTTTTCATAATACCTTTTCCAAGAGCCAATAAACTAGGAATGTTTATCTCGAAAACCTCTTTCATCTCGTTGAAAAGTGCATATCACCATATGTATAGTTGTTTGTTCATGAATGTTATGAAGACACTTATGCCAACATTCCAACTCAAACTTCTTGTTTCTCCACAAATTGGAAGAGGATACACTGGAAGAATTCTAGGCTTCTTAAAGATCTAGCTTATTAGAAAATTTCTAAGATATCTATTTCTACCGAAATATATATCCCAAAGATAACGGGATCAATAATACATGTTTTTTCCTCTTTGTAACAACATGTAGATGACTTTAACTACATATTTTTCCCACATAATTTGGTTCAAAACGTACAAGATAGTTGCCATGAAAATTTTGGTATAGAAGATAAAGGGACGAATAATACATGTTTTTTCCTCTTTTTAACATAAGGTAAATGACTTTAAGCACATATTTTTCCCACATAGTTTGGTTCAAAATAATCAAGATAGTTGACATGAAAATTTTGATATAGATGAATATAGATTTGTACCGAACTGGATGGGAAGAGAAATTCTTGAAAAAGCATCTCAGGCTTTTTTGTTATAGATGTTGATCCGCTCCTTTAACCGATCACAACTTTTTTGAGATACACGTTGATCTGGTCCTTTAATCTTCATTGCAGCGAAATTTTTTCTGTCGGGTCGTCTTTTTGTTTTGTACCTTGTAGCTTTTGATAATCCTCACTGTCGGTCTTCACTGAAGGGTCACCACTTTGTATGCACTCTCAAATTCTTGTTCTCATCCACGAACATGCAATGACCGAAGCAGCGTATGGGTAATGGCAGACGTTCGTGTGTAAGGATTAAATACCTTGCCAAACGTGAGCCCTGCCACCGACTCTGGGGAACTGATTGTGACCATCTGTCTATCAAAGTGGTCACGTAGCCAGCCGTTTAGGAAAGAAAGGTTGATAGAGGACTTCACCCATGTCTTGGTTTGGAAGCGGAAAAACATGCAGGGCTTTTCTGGATTTAAATCGAGCAAAGCATTTTGGAGGTGTTCTCTCTCGTGTATGTCAATGTCTGTGTAGGTGTGACTCTGTGTTGGTTCCTCTATTTATGTCTATATTGTCTCTGTGTTGTGTGGATGTACCTTGTAGCTTTTGATGGAGAACAGCAGAGTTGTTTCATCTTTTGCATTTGCAGTAAAAGTGATTCCTCGTGTGTAGCTGTGACTCTGTGTTGGTTGTCTGTTTCTGTTTATATTGTCTCTGTGTTGTGTGCCTGTACCATGTAGCTTTTGATGGAGAAGAGTCGAGTTGTTTCACCATTTGCGTTTGCAGTAAAAGTGATTCTATGTGACCGTGATATGTATTTCTGTTTTGTCTATCTGAAGGGATGAATGGACGAAAGCAAGTAGATGTCAACATTGAGAGGTATTTACGGTGAAGAGGAGGGAACCATAGAGAGTAACAGTGATAAGGGAGGTACTTACATAGAGGGGAGGGAACAGAGCAGTAACAGTGATCTTTGTTGTAGCGGCGATAGTGATATTTGTTGCAGCCATAAGGTATGTTTTTTATATTTATTTTCTCTTTTTGGTTGTGTAGATTACATATGTTTTTTATATTTATATTCATATTCATAATTTCTTATTTATTTTTGGTCGCGTAGATTAGATATGTTTTTTATATTTATATTCACAATCATAATTTATTATTTAGTTTTGGTGGTATAGATTAGAGTAGAATTTTCAATTTTCTTGTTTTTTATTTCTACTACGTCTCCTCTTTCACTACTTCCCTGACCTAATTTAATGTTTTTAAATCTTTATGCTCTGACATTGCTTGATCGATTTCATTAATCTTTTAGGTCTGCTATTGCTCGATTAATCTCTTAAGTCTACTATTGCTTGGTCGATGTCATTAATTTCTTATGTCCTCTTCGTTTTTAGTTTATAGTTGGAAGTGTGATCAAGTACAAAGTAATAATTTCAAGGTACTGAAATGTTTATTTTATGGGTATGGTTGTTTTCCAAATGGAATTTAGCTATCTTATTAGAAGGTAATAAATATATTGAGGTAGGAAAGCCTTTAAGCTGGTAGGAAAGAGATGTTGTGAGGTTGCCTTTGATGATATCCTGATGTTCTTCTATAACATGGATTTATATAGGTCTTTTCCATATTCGAAAAAACATAAGAAGAAGCTTTGTGGTACTAGGGATATGGCATTTCTAATTTGTGTGGGTTTTTTTTTGTTATCTATCCCAAGGACTCGAGCTGCACATGAGATTTCTCTATAGTTGTTGACATTATAAATTTAACCGCTTATGTATTGGAAATTCAACATTCTTTTTGCATCATGCGCATAATTACTTATTTACAATGCGTCGGTATACCTTTGTATTTGTTTGACCCACATCTATAGTTCTCTCCCAACATCCCAAAGTTTTTCCCACTCGCAGCCTTGTAAAACATGACAAAATTTCTAAAAGTTAGTCTCTCGGTCTCTCAAAGTCTAGTCAAGTAGAATTGTTTTATTTTTATAAGATATCTGAAATGAAATGGATGTGTTTGTTTATTTAAATGTGCAAAAAGGCTTAGTTTCTTTTTTTAATGTATCCATAAATTGTATTTTTTTATAATATAATATATTTGCTAGATGGCATGACATTAATATTTATGTATAGACATTGTTATTTATTTATAATCCTATGTATATGTTGTTGTATTTTATGTATTTTTTTAACTGAAAACAATTTTTTGTTTATTTATGCGATATGATGGTTGTGCTTTTGTTAATTAGACAATATGATTACATTGAAAGGTAATATGTTGTTGACCTTTTTTGCATGTTTAATTTGTATATGTTTATGTATGTATTGTCTTATTGTTTGTTAGATGATATACTGATTGTTTTTCTTGTATAATATGACGATTATTGACTTCTAATTACTAAGATGTTTTTGTTTCTTACATCATGTGGATTGCATTTGTTAAATGATATAGTTATGATAATGATAATTATGTTTTTGTTTCTTAAGTGGCATGTTTTAGGTTGTTAGATGATACGATGGTGATAATGATAGTTAGAGACATAATGAGAGAGGTATGGGGTTTGGGGGGGGGGATGAGACAAAGTGGCGGGGAGGAGGGGGAGAGAGAGAGAGCAGGGGGCTGGATGGGGCGGGGGGAGAGAAAGAGAGAGAGGGAGAGTGGGGGAGAGAGAGAGTGGCAAGAGGGGGAGAGCGGGAGGGGAGAGCGAGGGGCCAGTGAGAGGGTGGGGGTGAGTGAGGAGCGGGTAGGGGATGAGAAAAAGTGGAGAAGGAGAATGGGGGGAGGGAGGGAAGATGTGGAGAGAGAGGGGGGTGGAGAGGTAGAGTGAGGAGGGGAGAGAGAGGGTGGGAGTGGGGGAGAGGAGGAGGGGGGGTGTAGAGGGAGAGGGAAGAGGCAAGGTAGAGGTTGCGAGTGGGGGAGAGGGAGGCGGGGGGCAAGAGAGGGAGGCGAGGGCAACAGAGAGAGAGGACTGGGGAGGAAATGGGAGAGGGGGAGCGACTGGGAGAGGGTATGGGGGAGAACGAGGGGGTTGGGGAGAGAGAGGCGGTAGGGAGAGAGAGGGGGAGATAGAGGGATTGGAAGATGGGGAGATGGGCGGGGGAAGAGGGAGAGTGAGAGAGGGGGGGGAGAGAGAAGGAGAGGGGAGAGGGAGAGTGGGAGTTGGAGCGCGGAGGAAATGGGAGAGGGGGAGCGACTGGGAGAGGGCCAACGAGGGGGATGGGGAGAGAGAGGTGGTAGGGAGAGAGAGATGGGGGAGATAGAGGGACAGGAAGATGGGGAGATGGGCGGGGGGAAGAGGGAGAGTGAGAGAGGGGGGAGAGAGAATGAGAGAGGGAGAGGGAGAGTGGGAGTTGGAGCGGGAGGGGGAGAGAGAAAGAGAGGGGGAGGGGGAAAGGGAGAGAGAGTGTGAGAGGGGGACGGGGAGGAGGAGGGGAAGAGAGAGGGAGAGGGGTAGGGGGAGACACAGAGGGAGAGAGAGAAGGATAGGAGGAATGGCAAGAGGGGGATTGGGAGAGGATGAGAGGGAGGGAGAGGGGAGGACAGAGGGTGAGAGGGAAGGAGAGAGAAAGAGGGAGGAGGGATAGAGGAGAGGGAGAGGGAGAGAGAGGGAGAGAGAGAGAGAGGGAGCGAGAGAGATGATGAGAGAGAGAGGTGGGGAGGGAGGGAGAGGGAGAGCGGGAGAGGGAGGGAGAGGGAAAATGGGACATGGTAGGACAGAGGGAGGTGGAGAGGGAGAGGGAGATGGTAGGATAGGTGGAGGCAAAGAGGGAGAGGGAGGTAAGGAATGAGAGAGAGGGACAGAGAGGGAGAGGGAAAAAGAGGGGGGAAGGGAGAGAGGGAGGGAGGGGAACAAAGAGGGAGAGAGAGAAGAGAGAGAAAAAAGAGAGAGAGGGAGAGTAGGGGAGAGAAAGGGGACACAGAGAGAGAGGGGGGGAGGGATGAGGATCGAGGGAGAGTGAGAGAGAGGGAGAGGGGGGGAGAGAGAGAGACAAAGGGGTTAGGTCGAGGGCGAGGGGGAGAGGAAGGGAGAGAGAGCGGGAGAGGGAGAGGGGTATGGGGAGAGGGAAAGAGAGAGAGGGTGGCAAAGAGATTTTGTTTTCACAAATTCTATATTTTCCACATTTTATATATTATATGCATGGCACAGTAACTTAATAAGTTTAGAATTATATTGAAAATAACCGTCATAGTGTAGATTTCATATTTTAGGTATAATTTTATTAAATCTGTTGTGATAAAATTTCCAATGTAATATCCATGATAATTTATGAATCATATTGTTATCAGAGCAACTGTATTTGGGTATTTTGTGGGAAATTAGAGGAGATCCAAATCAGTTTAAGAAGAAAAACCCCAACCATGGTCATTGAATCTATTAATAACTCTGAAGATGTGGCAAAGGAGAGGTTCTCAAGGATAGAAGAATAGGTCATCGATATCATCCATAACATGAAGCCCCTTTTGGAAACTCTAGTGAACAAGTTAGGAATAGGAGAGGATGGAGGTTCCAACTTAGACGTTAGTTTGGAGGGGAGATCATGGGATAGGGATGAACCAAAGAGGGAATCTAAGAAAGAACATGGAAATCAACAACCCAATTGAAGTGTCATGAACCATTCACAATTTTTTTTCAAGAGGGAAGAGAAGGTCTACCTCAAACCATATCAAGGTGAGATTAATGCTTTTAATTTAAATGAATAATTACAACAGTCAGAGGTTTATTTTATAGTTCACCACATAGATCAAGGACCTAAAATTTGATTTTATCAAGTGATATTACAGGGAAATTCCTTAGCTTGTTGGGAAAGCTACATTAAAGCTTTCTATCTAGAGGATATCCTCTAGTCACTGAGTGGGACGATTTCAATGCCCTCATAATTTATGTTTCTCATATTGGGTATGTACGAGACTAGTGGATATAGAATAATTACTTCAGGAAGATATAGGGGTTGAGTGTATAGGAGTACACCACGAAATTTAGGAAGCTAGAAATAATATTTAGTATCTTCCCAAAGAAACCATGCATGTTCTCAAGTATATGGGGGGTATAAACAACCATCAGTGGAAACAAAAAATGTTGTTTAAACCCATAACAATTGGTGAAGATTTTGTACACGCACAATACCAAGATAAAATAAGGGAAATAAAGTAGGTGAAAGTAGAAAGAGCACCATGAAGCTTCGTAGAAGGGGAATAAGTAGTTGAAAGGGGGGAAAGAAAAAATATAGCAGTGATAGCACACTAGTGCAAAGATCCTATCAACCACTATGACCACTATAACATCGATGGTCATATGGAGGAGAAGTGTTGGATGTTGCATCTAGAATGAAACCTAAAGAACCAAAAAAAATATGCTAAGAAGAAAAATGTCATGGACATATATTCATGTAATTAGTTGGAACGAATCCCATATCTGGATCAGGAAGAGAAAGAAATGAGCATTCTCCTCCATATAAAGAAACAAATTAAAAACGTCAAAATTGATGTTTTATTCAACTTAGGATCATAGGAAAATTTCATAGCAATAAATATGGTCTTGAAACTGGGACTAGAGACTCGTGACTATCCTAGCCCATAATGATTAGGATAGGTTAATGACGAGGCAAAGATAAAGGTAAAAAACAGTGAAGAATAAAATTTAATATTAGTGTTTATTTTAATTCTAGCATTACCAAACTTATAGTATCCCTTCGAAGTGAAGAAGTATGCACGTGGGCATGTTATGGGAGTGCTCTTGATGATAATTAATTAAATTGAAAAAAAATACGAAATTCATACAAATGAAAAATAAAATTAAAGCAAGAATCCACCATACTAATACTAAAAATATCTAATAAAATAATAAATCAATATGGATTAGGTTAATAAAATTAAAACAAGAACCCATCATACTAATACTAAAAATCTCAAATAAAAGAATAAATCAATATAGGAATATTTTAACCTACATCTTTTATACATTGATCAATTATGTTTTTGTTTTCTTTAAATCCCTCTAAATGCTTAATAAATATTGGAATAAAATAGATCTATGTTAATACGTATATCGACTTCAATAACAAAGCACTAGAACCCAAGTAGGTGCTAACAGAATAGTCCTACCACTAAATTATGTCTTTCCTAAAAAGAAGCATTGTTCAATTTCAACTTTGAATGGGCACACACTTGATAGCTGGTGGAATTTCCATGATAATAGCCTCAAACATAGATGAAGTTATTTTATCATCATAAGCAACAATTAGATTATTTAAATTCCTTAACTAAATACACGAAAACTCAATTTTATCACCATAAGCAACAACTAGGTGATTTAGAGTCTTTATTGAAGTTTTCCTTAATGCACATGACAACTGAACTCAAATAGGATTAAGTATGTTTATGAAATCCCAAAATTTTGGATGTCAACATTTTGTCTTCTTATTATTATCATATCTGTGAGTGATTGTGGTCATGAAAAGACAAAAAAAATCAAAAGTGGTTTTAAGGTATTATGGAGATTTCCTATAGATTAGAGTAGTCGAAAAGTGTAGTTTTACATATTTTCCAGATATCGAGGAATAAAATGTAGAGTGGGGTCCTAAAGGAGAGAATACATGCCCTAAATGGGTCCATTTTTAACCCATTTGTTTATTAAAAAGAGTTTGGTAAAATGGTAAAGGTTATTATGATTGAGTATGGTAGTCCTCTTCAGATATTTCTCGTTATATGGATGTGATGTGAAATCCATCAAACCATGGGTAGAGACAATGTAACCCTTGTGGAGATTTCCTATAGATTAGGGTAGTTGAAAAGTGTGTTGTTTACATATTTTCCACATAGGGAGGAATAAAATTTAGAGTGGGGTCCTAAAGGAGAGAAGCCATGCCCTAAATGGGTTCATTTTCAATCCATTTTTTTATTAAAAAGAGTTTGGTAAAATGGTAAAAGTTATTATGATCGGGTATGATATTATTTTTGAGATATTTCTCGTTATATGGATGTTATGTTAAATTCATCAAACCATGGGTAAGACAATGTAACCCTTGAGAGGTTTAGTTCACTATTATTGTTCTCAAAATAAAAATGAATCTACTCTATAGTGTACATGGGTAGCATGCAAATATATTTGTTTGTATGTTTCAAGTACATGATTTATGGTACAACTGAAAAGGAAAGATATTATAAATAGCACAACGCTCTAGAGAGAATTATAGTTGTTTGGAAAATACAAAGATTAAATTTTGGAGACCAATTTCCTCTAAGGAATATATTCTTTTGACTATGAATTTTCTTTCTCAACTCATATGATAAATTTTTTAATAAACATTCAATCATTAAATATTGTATCAGAAATCCAAATAATCTTGGACAAAATATATCAAATGTTAGAAGAAAAAAGTAAAAAATTATTTAAAACAACAAACTATTTTAACAGGTCCGAAAACAAAATAAGATATATTATCTCACTCCTTATATGATTGAAGAAGAAAACTAATAATTCTCCATAAAATTTGTTTTCAAAATCTGTAAAACATTACAACCCAAACAATTAAATACAATAAAATATACATATACAATAAATCTATATATGTAGTGGCTTTAGTTTATTCTAGATGTTAAAAATTCATAATTTAGAAATACAAGAATTAAAAGGAACATGTTTCCAATGTACATTTACAAATTAAGTTTGACGTCATCTTCTTTTTTTGCTAATGCAAGAGTCGTGCCTTCTATTTAAAATAACCAAAAATGATTACTTACATAAATTACATCCAACCCAGAGGAAACTAGGGACATCGAATTGACTTTCCTCCCCGGGGTATGGGGCAACTATCCTAAGGCTAAACCATTGCGCCATGGGTACACTCCCCTAACAAAAGGTCCTTCTAAAAACATATGCATTATAATTCATTACAACGGAGCAAAAGAAAACCAAACAAGATAGAACCGTAACCGGTCCCAAAAAGGAATTAAAACCACAACTAATTAGATTCCTTGATGCCTGCCATGAAGTTGGACAAGCACAAACGATAATACAGAGATATTCCTCAGACCTGGACCCACCAACCTGCATAATGCATCTGGGTCATTGATCTGCCTCACAAGATCCAATGGTTGAGGAACATATCGGATGGAAAAGAAGCCAAAGAATACATGCTCGATGAGGGTGGTATTCTCTCTCCTACTATAGCCACGTGTTGCATTTTGAGTGGCATCGGGCTGAAACCAGTGAAACCACTCCGGTGTTGAGAGCTTTCGATAATCTGTATACCACCTTAAGGGCGGTATTCACACAATAAGTTGTTATGAGGAAAGTTTCGAGTCCACTGAGGAAGTAAAGGCTCTGGCCTAAACCCATCAAACTGCCATTTGACTCTCCACCCTTGATCTTCAGTCGCTTGATCCAATGTATGAGAGGAGTCGCCTTTTGAAGAAAACCAGGAGGGATTCCTGTTGTCTGAGTGCCCAAAAACCTATAGACCAACCATACTGGTTCCCTGTAACCATTGCCAATAATTATGTACCTAGGGTGGGACATTGTTGTACCTTCTGAGTGAAGGCTCTTCACCCCATATTCCCACCGAGCAAAAAAGAGATGATCTACATTAAAAGAAAGTATAGCAAAAATCTGCAAGCTTCCGAACAACTTCCACCCAAGAACTCTATGTCTAAGATGTTCTGGGCTGATAAAGCTAACAAAGGCCTGCGTGCCATTTTTAAAATTACCTCTGGAAAACCACTTCATATTAAATGTGTATCGGCTAAACCCAGCCTCTGCTACTATTGAAAATCTCTGTGCTGATATATCTCTCAGTCCTCATTCGCCTGGCTGAGACAATAATCCCTCAATATACCCTATGGAACCTCTTTCCATCTATATTTGTTGCTACTTTGAGTGCAGAGAGCCCCTTTATTAGAAAGTATGTCCGCCAATTTATTAGTTGTCCTTCGCACATTTGTTAAACTTAAGGTTCTCATGTTCTGAAGGTGGAGATAAATTCTTTGATATACCTGAAGCAACCTCCAGTGTCTTGAGACCTTTTTCGGAGCTGAACCACAACAGATTCTCTTGATCGAATTGATGATCATCACAGAATCAGCTTCAATTATGATATTCTAAAGATTATCGTGCTTCAGGATTTCTAAACATTGCTCAAGTTCCATTAGCTCTGCCACATTGTTTGTGGCTCTTCCCAAACTAAAATGAAAAATGTATTATATGCAGCCCTTTTCATCCCTTAACACACTACCATAACCAGCTATACCCGGATTTCCTTTTGAGGCCCCATCTATGTTACATTTCATAAATCCCTAAGGGGGGGGGGGATGCCAGAAGTCTTTCTTAGTGACCAATTGTTTTACCATCCTATTCTTGCCCTGAGAAATAAGTCCCTGGATACCCAACTCAAGAAGTATCTACATATCAACATTTGAAGGGAGATTTTTAGGGGTTATTTGCACTAAAGTCCCAACCATATACTTAAGTTGTCTTAAGATCTGTTCCATGAACCACAACAGATTCTCTTGATCGAATTGATGATCATCACAAAATCAGCTTCAATTATGATATTCTAAAGATTATCGTGCTTCAGGATTTCTAAACATTTCTCAAGTGCCATTAGCTCTGCCACATTTTTTGTGGCTCTTCCCAAACTAAAATGAAAAATGTATTATATGCAACCCTTTTCATCCCTTAACACACTACCATAACCAGCTATACCTGGATTTCCTTTTGAGGCCCCATCTATGTTACATTTCATAAATCCCTAAGGGGGGGGATGCCAGAAGTCTTTCTTAGTGACCAATTGTTTTACCATCCTGTTCTTGCCCTGAGAAATAAGTCCCTGGATACCCAACTCAAGAAGTATCTACATATAACCATTTGAAGGGAGATTTTTAGGGGTTATTTGCACTAAAGTCCCAACCCTATACTTAAGTTTTCTTAAGATCTGGTCCATGATGCTCTGGGAGGAACTTTTTCTATTTTTGAAGATTCTATTGTTGTTCTCTTTCTAGACATTCCATATAAGGAAGCTTGGAGTTAACGCCCAATCTCTATTTATCATTTCATAGTCAGAGAAGTTTCTTCTCTAGTTGCTAAGGGTATTGGTGATGCTTCCTCTGTCCTTGTATGTTTGTCTGAAGATTAAGGCAATTCCATCCCACAACATGGAGGTCAATATCCAGGTGTTGAGGAGGTGCTCCATTGTCTCCTCTTGTGTCTCACATAGCTGGCATCTGAATGGGCCTATAATGCCCCTTTTCCAGATGTTCTCCCAAGTCAAAATTTTCTTATGGTGCACTAGCCACATGAACAGTTTGGTTTTCATCCATCCTTGGCTCTTCCAGAGATTCTTCCAAACCCAATCCGGTTCTATAGAATCAAGGTCCAGGGCTAAGCACTTTACCTCTTTAAGTTTAAAGGTGCCTTCATTATTATTGCCCCTTCTAAATTGGTCATGATTAGCTGATATCAGTATTTTTCTTTGTTCCAAAATTTCTATTAGAGCATCAGCCTTTGCTTTCAAGGGGCTATCATCCCTATATTCTATTTTTTTCCAGGTTCTCCATTTTGCTTCACTATTTGTCTCATCCCAAAAATATTTTACCCTTAGTAACCCTTTGGTGTCAGTGTCATTCTTGAGATCCACAAAGTCCTCTCTGAACAGTTTAGATTCCTGTTGCCATTTATCCTCCCAAACCCATGCCAGGTCTCCCGCTCTAATTTCCTAGAAGTTATTCTTTTGAACTATGCCTCTATTCTCCCAAGCTTTATTCCATATGTGGGAGCCTTTTATGGTGCCAGACATCCTTATGTGGTCCTTTTTTTGCCAATTACTTGCATATTTCTCTTTCCAAATTCGAGCCCACAGAGCATCTGAATCTTTTATCCATCTCCACCATTATTTTTGCCCTAAAACTTTGTTTAGAACTTCAGGATCATCCAGACCAGGATCTCCATGGTTTTTATGTTTACAAATAGTTTCCCAAGCTACCAAAGCCCATTTCTTTCTCTCCTCCCCTTTACCCCAAAGAAAATCTCTTTGAATATTTCTATATTGTTGCATAACCCCTTTTGGAGCTGGAAGGGCTGAAAACATGAATATGGAGATTGTTTGAAGCACGACCTTTGTAAGCACCAGTTAACCCACCAAGTTCAAAGATCTGATTGTCCATTTTTGAGTCTTGTCGTGCAGGTTATTAATCACTGGCTCCCAAAGATTGGATTCCTTGTGTAGATGATGTAAGTGTGAACATCCATTTTCAATGTGAAGAGGAAGTACATTTCCTTTTACAAGTTTTATTAGATTGAGTGATACAATGAAAGATAGTCAAGGTCAAACAAATCCAATACTTATTTCCAAACTTGAAGGACATGACATAAAAGAGCGATTTTTTGTAGAGCAAGTTAGCAAGTGTGTAGTCTTACTCAAGTACTGGGGTTTGGTGACCTTTAAGTGGTGGATTAGGACTCAAACATAGACTATTAGAGAAGGAAATATGACCATCAAAATCATCTATAAGGTATCCCACTCTTCTATTTGGTGCCACTAACCATATTCATCTCTACCCCATAGTTGATTGTAGTGTTCTAGGGAGGCTCACCCTCATACCCTAACTAACTGGTCAAACACAGTATCAAAAAATTAGAATATCTTATACTTCAATGAGTAACTTGAGTGAACACTATATAGAGAAAATATAATTTTTCTTCTTCTTTATTGGTAATATCAATAATTGCAAGATAATGGCATCAACTATCTCCACTAAAATGTCCTTTGGGACATGCACCTTCATTGATTCAATATTGTATCAATAAAATAGTAACAAGTGCATCATTTACCTATTTCCCAAATTTGTTTGTACTAAGGGGAGAAACTCCAACACAATCTTGTGTTATTATTTTCCAAGACAATGACCTAGTCAATGGATCTTCCAGTGAACGTATATATTTTGCATCGTACTTCTTGTAGAGAAACTTTTAAGGACATGTGTTTCACTAGTATCATGTTCATCCTTTACACTTACTAATTCAGAAAACATTTGGACTATTAAAAAAGGGTCGAGGGACATTCTCACCTCTACAAATGATAAATACAAAGTATAATATTGATATATTCTACATATATTAATTGCATTGTTTCTAGAAGTAAACCCCGGAATACCTAAAGGCCATTTACATTCAATGTTGAAACCACAAACTTTATCACTAAAATTCCAAAAAATAGGGATATATTGATTCTATATACTCTACCAAAATTTCCAAGTAACTTAACACTAAAACCAAAAGATAACTGCAATATTTTGAGATATTTTGAAACAATTAGCCATGTGTGCTTATCTAAAGCTAGGAGGGCCAATAAGGTGTCAAGGAGTGGACCTTAGATCCCTATTTGAGCTTTGACATGAATGAGAGATGTTAGAAAAGTATATATTACAGATAAATGGAAGAGATAGAATATAGTGCAGAAATATAAACACAGAAAATACATAAAACAAGAGAAACAAAGATATACATGGTTCACCCAATTTAGGCTACATCCACGGGAAACAAATAGATCTTCCTTTATATTATCCAACAAACTAAAGAGATACAACCTACAAAAAATCGTTGTAATTCCCTCTTCACTCTCACATAATCTCCTCTCTCTTTTCACTGAGAATACATATCTACATAGACGCAATACAATTCCCTCATATATAGCAAAGGGTTTCCTTCTAGGGCAAAAAATCCAAAACTAAACATAACTTCTATGGTCAGATCTCTGCCTAATGAATGACCCAAATTGACTACAACATTATAACATCTTACAAGGCAATTTTACATCTATGTTTAGCTTTGGGACTGGTCCCCCTCGACCCCCCTTGCCACGCAAATATTATGGGTGGCATTGCCGCCACATTACGAACTGGGGTCCAATGTGGTGATACCTCTAAATAAACAAGGTAATCTGGATCCACATCCAACAAGAGGGGTTAAAGCTATGCCCACCATTATTGAGGAGTAATGTCTCTATCTAGTCGACTCTCCAAGAATCTTCCAGATTCAGTCAACCTAATTAAATTTTATTCTATTGAATTCCATTATAGTTGTTGGGAAGTTACATTAAAATTTTCCCAATGGAACTTTTCTCAAGTCACATATGTTGGGGAAACGCCTAACCCATTTTGAGGATGTTAGCCAAGGTAAACCTTATATTCTTCAAGGTACAAGGGTAGGTCAAAAATGAATCAAATCCTTCACAACAATATATTCACTATCAACTCAACACACCAGTTATGGAAATCATAATTAGGTGGAGATAATAATAGTCCATCACAATGCTACTTGGGCTAAACACAATTGATGACTTTCACAACCCATACACGGGCTTAGTTATTATCTTTTTATAATTCTCTATATGAGTTCATTTTCAAGTCCAATTATAGTAATACCAATAAACCCAATGTAGTGTCTCTCATATGGCTTCTAATAGATAACCTATATCATCTTTCTTCTCTCTAGATAAATTTTCTACATGTTCAAGTCTCAAGCCAATTTAACCATATGTTTTCTTATTCTCTTTCATTAGTTAGTACATTGTGAGAAAAAGCAGAGTTTATCACCTACTAAATATTTTATTAGGATCATTGTGTTCAACTATTTTCCTATGCATTATTCTAATGTCAAGCATAATGGGATGAGAATGAATTAGGATAAATGTCTTATATGATGGATTTTTAGCTTATTTAATCATTCTTAAATGATGTTGGGCCTTGGATAGAATATGGTACCACCTAAAATTGTACTTAAAGCTATAAATCCCTAAAAATGAGTGAAACCCTAGGGGGAACTCAAAAAAATTGTTCGATGGAGATAAGATGCATTTCTGATAAATAATTCGCATATTCAGCATACCCAACCTGCATTGACCGGAAATATGTAGCATATCCAGCAAAGATTGCTCGGATAGCGAGAAATTTACTCGCGTATTCGAGGATATACCTGTCGGAAATTGTTACGGTCAGGCAAACATCGCATATCAGCCAAGACAATTCGCATATCGAGCCGTGTATCCTGGGAAAATAGAATTATAACTACCGTGTTGATAGTGAGTAAACCACTTATGCATACCACGTTGATAACCAACCACCCACATTTGCATAAGCATTAATAATGAATAGATAATTGATAATGAATATATAAAGAATCCATATACGAAAGATTCTTACGGGAAGCCCTAATACAAAACATTCATACGTGAAAATATATGGATATTCTGATAATCCCACCAGATAATTGCATTGCGATGGTAATTAGCATATGCATTACTGATCAATTAGCATCGCGACGATAATTGTGAGAATTTGCAAGTCTTAAAAGGAAAATACAAATTACACTCAATAGAATTTCAGTAGTCTTGGTCAATATGCATATTCATTAGCCTCAACTGTCCAAAATATATGTCAATGACACTTTATGTATGGCTACAAAGAATACACACATACCGGGTAAGATATTCGTTGAGAACCCAAAGGCCGCTATCATCTTTGAATGATTTCTGGTAGAATGCTAATAACGTCTCAC
>APFE031515441.1:0-54871 GCA_000404065.3 Pinus taeda
AAAATCATTGAATTTTCACCTCACGATGTTGTAATTAAGGACCTAAAGGATCCTAGACAGATTTTAGCTACTGGCATTGCTGATGATTCTACAAGGTTGTATAAGTTTCACAACTTTGGGTCATCAAATCTTCAAGTTTCACAACTTTGGGTCATCAAATCTTCCCTCAGTATTTGTTGTGCATAATGATGAAGTGAGCAAACTTTGGCATGAGTGATTTGGTCACTCAAACTATTGCTCCCTTCAGAATCTATGTAAAGAAAATATTGTGACAGGTCTTCCAATGATATCTTGCAGAGATCGTGTTTGTTTCGGATGTGTACTCAGAAAACATCATCATGACAATTTTGAAAAACGTGCCTCTTGGCGCGCCTTAGCCCTTTTACGGCTTGTGCATAGCGATTTATGTGGTCCACTTCCAGTTGTTTCATTCTCTGGCTACAAGTATTTCTTAACTTTCAATGATGATTTCTCCAGACGCACTTGGGTATACTTCTTAAAACTCAAGAGTGAAGTATTTAACAAATTCTTGGCCTTTAAGGCCTTTGTTGAAAAACAATCTAGACATCAAATTCTTAAGCTAAGATCTGATAATGCCAATACCATGGTGGTATCAAGGATGCCAATATGGGTTAGGCTGCATAACCTCCCTTTACATTTTTGGCATCAAAAGGCTCTAACAGCTATTGGAAATACCTTGGGGAGAATTTTAAAGATAAATACAAAGAGACATCTAAAAGGAATATTTACTTTTGCGAGAATATGTGTTGAGGTAGATCTCAGCCGACGACTACCTGAAAGCATAATTCTGAATTTCAATAATACACAATGGAAAGAACCCTAGGACTATCAGAACATAGCTTTTAGATGTCGGGGATGTCAACAAACATGTCATTTGTTCAATGTGTGTCCAAGCCCCAACAAGAACAAGCAATAACAAAGGAAGTTGAAAGGATAGTAGAATATAGATGATGCATTAAAGAAGGCAGCTATAGCAAAGAAAGAATAACATAATATAGCAAAGGATAAAGCGCAAGACAGTAAGGAAAAAGAGAATAATGAGGAAAAGGAACAAGAACTCCAGCTGGAAATAAGTGGTAATAAACGAATTCACAATCCTGAAGGATCAGATTCAGATAAGGAACAACCAATGAACACAGTGGAAAACTAGCTTGCCATTACTGACTCCACTCACAACATGGATGGTTGGCAAAAAGTGGAGAAGAAGAAGGGTAGGAAGGCTTAGGCTAGCTGGATTTTTTGTTTTCTGCACTCCTGATAACAGGAACAACACTTTCTTTTTTGCTTTTAGGAAGGATTGTATCCTGTGGACTATATGATCTACTTTCATACAGCCAAATTGAATGCTAAATGTATATGCTATATAACTTTTTATTTTAATAAAAAGTTCTTTTTTTTCTTTGGAAAAAAAAATTTTAGCATTAAATTTAATTAATATTAATACTTTTTTAATATTAATCATAATTTATATTACAATAATATTAATTATTAATAATATTATTCTTAACAAAACATTGATAACATTAATATTTATTAATAATATTAGGTTTAGGTTTAGGTTTAACAATATTAGGTTAGTATAGTAATAACATTATTATTGAGTAATATTAATAATATTTTAGCATTAAATCTTACTAATATTAATATTAATACTTATATAAAATTAATAATAATTAAAAAATATTGATATCAATGGTTAATTTCCTCAAAAGAGTGGACGGTGATGGTTAACCATGGAGCCAATAATGCATCATAGATGTAAAATATATTCAACCCATGGTTAAATCTAAAGAACCAACATTGCAATGGTATCCAAATTCAAATCATGGTCATCTATAGATAAGTCATTTCCAAACTATGATCAACTATAGACAAACCATAGTCAAAATATATCGAACCATAGTCTATTCATATTAAGACCATGGTCAATTATAGTTAATCATATTCTACTATGATCAAGCATGGGAAAACAATAGCCAAATGATAGTCAATCATAGTCAACCATAGCTAAACATGATCAACCAGTCAAACCATGGTCATTCATTGTCATATGATTATTAACCATAGATAAAACATAGTTAGTGATGTTTAAACATGGTGAACATGGACAACTATAGTCAAACATAGTCAAAGAATTGTTAAACACGGACATTCATAGCCAAAACATAATCAGTGATGTTTGAAAATGGTGAACATGGAAATTCATAGTGAAACATGGTCAGAAAATCACCTAACGCTCCTCAACATCAATGAAATATAATTGTCTATCATTATTATTTATTAGTATTAACAATCAAACATAAATAACCACATTAAACAACACATCCAAATAAAGTCAACCTTGATGTTCATTATTTAAATTGTTTATTATGACCAATCTTGGTCAACCCTATGTTTACCAGGTTTTAATACTAGGGTTTTAGTACTGGGATTTACTATTGCGTTATAGAGTAGGGTTTGAGTATGGGATTTTAATATTAAGGTTTTAGTATTTTGTTATAATATTGGAGATTTAATTTTAGGGTTGTAATAATCAAACATAGTGTGGTATCAAAATAGTACAAAAATCTATCTAACACTATATCGTGAAAAACTTTTTCGTAATGTGATAATCACTATGATAATGATTGTCAAAATGTTAAGTTACATTGCAATTTATTCAATGTTGCATTGTGACATTAAAAACTTAGGTTTTAATATTATCATTTGTAATATTTCATTTTTAATATTCGGTTTAATATTGGGGTCTATAATATGATGATTTATAATGTTAGGGTTTCTAATATTTGGTTTAATATTCAAGTTTAATATTGTGTTGTTAGAATTATACATAAATCTTTCCAACGTCGTATTGTGACAAATGTTGTGACTATGCATCAATTAATATCGCAATTATTTTCACAATGTTATGTTATAATGAAATTTATTCAACATCACATTGCAACATTACAAAATTACAGTTTAATATTAGGGTTTATAATATTGGGTTTAATATTGAATTTCTAATATTGGGTTAAGGATTAGGTTCTATAATATTAGGTTTAATAATGTTAAAGTTTCTAATATTTGGCTTAATATTAGGGTTTAATATTGTCACATTGGAATGGTACAAAAATCTTTCCAACATCGCACTATGACAAACATTGTCACAATGTGAGAATCAATCTCACGATGATTGTCGTAATTTTATACTCAATGTCTCATTCCGACATCACTAAACTAGGTTTAATATTATGGTTTATAATATTGAAATTAATATTATGGTTTCTAATGTAAGGTTTAATATTAGGTTTAATATTGGATGTCATATTACGTTCTATAATATTTGGTTTAATACTAGGTTTATAATATTTTGTTGAATATTAGGATATACTGGGATTATAGTATAGGGTTTAATATTGAGTTTAACATTACATATTATAATATTAAATTTGATATTATTATTTATAATATTAAGTTTCTACTACACTTTATTAATGTGTTTGATATATGTCAATAGACATATATCAACCATATTAATAATTATTAAGTACATAATGTAAAAATAATTATTAAATATTAACTACTAATTATATATAATATGTATTAAATAAAATATGAATATATAAACTATATTATAGATATTAATTTCAAATATATATTAGCAATAATAATTAAGCAATATTAAATAATATTTATTATTTTATATTTCTAATATATTAATAATTAATTATTTATATATGGGTTAATAAAATAAATTTTTTATTCGATATAATTAATTATTTATGAAATATATAGTTAATTATTGTTTACATTATATATAGATTATAACATTGGTTTATAATATAGAGTTTGAATATTTTGTTGGTATTGTGTTTATATTATTTAGTTTATAATGGGGTTTATAATATTGGTTTATAGAATTAGTTTATAACAATCGTTTAGAATATTGGGTTTATAACAATCGGTTTTATAATATTTTTTCATAATATTGAGAATTATAATATTTGGTTTATAACATTGAGATTTATAGTATTTGGTTTATAATATTGGTGTTTAGAATATTTGGTTTATAATATTGAGGATTATAATCATAAAGTTTATAATATTGATGCAAGTGTTTATAGTATTAAGCTTTAGATTTGTAAAAAGAAATCTAAGAGTTCAATAATACTCTTTTGGATTTATAATATTAATACCAAGGCATTATAATATTAACTACTTGGCTTTATTAAAATCTTAAAATTATAATATTCATGGTAAGAGTTTATCATATTAATCCTTTGGTTTATTATTATTTTTTTTAATTATATATAATATAATTACATATTAACATAGTATAGAACTATATATATCAAGATATTGATAATAATATTAGTATATTAATAAATATATATTAATAATTATGAACACTAATGGGAAATACATAATAACCATATGTTATTATTATATTTGTATGTTAATTATCTTATAGTTTTGAAATATAATTATTAATATGTTAATTATGTTATAGTTTGAAAAATAATTGTTAATATATTAAATATGATATTATACAATAATAGATATTAATATAATATATAATGTATTATTAATATAATAACTATATGTGTGTGAGAGTAACTATTATTATTATACTTTCCAAAAGCATAGTATATTGTAATAAGTTTGACAAATCCAAAGGCATATTATATTGTAATAAGTTTGTGAAAACAATCTTGGACAAAAATTAATTTGTTTCAATGAAGACAAAATTTTAAATTTTTATAATAATTATCAAAAATTCAAATATTCAACTAAATATCCATCTATTATAAAAATAAATTTTGATTTTTATAAAATTTATATTCCAACCTTATTATTGGCTAAAGACATTGACATGACTAATATTATAGGGTTAAAAATTAATTTGTTAGGAAATAAAAATAATGAACTTAGACTTCTGTGATCTATATCAATTTTTTTGAAGAATCTTCGGTGAAAATCACATAGAAAAACTTATGTCGACGCGTTTCGAACCATCCAGTGTGGTTCATCGTCGTGACGATACCACACTGTGTTCGAAACGTCGAATATCATGTGATTCACGTCTCAAAAAATAAAAATCGCTAAAAATTTAAAAATTAAAATTTATTCTCAAATAACCACTGTTACTTTTCATAAATAAAATAAATATGTATAAGATGACTATGTAAATATATATTATATAGATTGTACCAATTAAATTTTTAAAACCATATTGTAAAATAAAAATACCAATCAACGCCATTTCTATTCGTACTTGATCCAAGAATATGACTTAATATATTCTCAAGATTCATATGTGTATTCTGTGTGCAGATAAGATATGGACATATTAAACATTGTACTAGCGGTTTAAGTTCAATGTATAAAGCTTCAGCAAAATTTTAAAATGAAAATCAACAGTTCTGTAAAACATTATTGCGCCTTACAGTATTCTCAACTCCAAAGAAGTAATAAAGACCATTCCAATTATATATATATAAATAATGATTGGAAATGATTAATGGCTTTTACGAATAGAAAATTTTATATAAGTGATTTGTTTTCTAGTTAGTTTAACTTTAACTTTTATTAGATTTTTTTGGTTGAGGGACTGTATTTTTTTTTCAAATTGATAGTTAATAATTTTTAATATTTATAATATATTTATTTTAAATTTTATATTCCAATTTTATTATTAGCTAAAGACATTGACATGGGGTTTAAAATTAATTTATCAAAAAAAAAAAGAGATTAAAATTTAAAATTTAAAATTTATTCTCAAATAACCACTGTTACTTTTCATAAATAAAATAAATATGTATAAGATGACTATGTAAATATATATTATATAGATTTTACCAATTAAATTTTTAAAACCATATTCTAAAATAAAAACACCAATCAACGTCATTTCTATTTGTACTTGATCCTAGAATATGACTTAATATAGTCTCAAGATTCATATTGTATTCTTTGTGCAGATAAGATATGGAGGTATTAAACATTGTAGTAGCGGTTTGTATAAAGCTTCAGCACAATTTTAAAATGAAAATCAACAGTTATGTGAAAGATTATTGCACCTTAGAGTATTCTCAACTCCAAAGAAGCAATAAAGAGCATTCCAATTATATATATATCATGATTGGAAATGATTAATGACTTTTACTAATAGAAAATTCTATATAAGTGATTTGTTTTCTAGTTAGTTTAACTTTAACTTTTATTAGATTTTTTTGTTGAGCTATGTAATTTTTTTCAAGTTGATAGTTAATACTTTTTTAATATTATTAGTATTTTTAATTTAAATAAAGAAAATAGAATATAAAATAAGTAAATAAATAAATTAAAGACTCTTATGGGGTGATGCAGGAGCATCTGGACACCTCAATGAAAGAAAATTAGAGAAAGAGGACAGGTGGACAACCACATGGACAGCCAGGCCAATCTTGAACAAGATTCGGTTAATAAACTAATTTTAGTTAAAAATCAGTTAAAACTGAATGTATCTGAATGTATGTGTAATAAGAACTGAAGGATTCATGAGAGAATCGGGAAGAAGGAGAGGAAAAAGAAAAATTATGCGTGTGAGAGAGGGCAAAATGTAATTGTTGGGGAAATCTTGGTTAAGGCTGAAATGGCTTGAAATTGTAATCTTAATTGTAAATAATGAAAATGTGTCATTGTGAATTCATAAGGAAATGCGACTCATTGTGAATTTATGTCTGTGTATTTTTTTTTTTTCTTTTGAATTGTTCGCAGTTAAGTTTGAGGGTCCCTATCACTTTGATTGAGTAAAAGAGAAGTCAAATGCATTCCAAAAGTAGGCATAGAGGAACCAATCCAGTACACCTTCAAATTCTGATTAATTGACATCTTTATTTAGGATTTGATTACTGATTACCGTAATGGCCAAGAGAGTGATTGGTATCGGTTACTGTGTCATGAAATTGTTCCCCGTGGCAGTAAGGAAAAAGATGGAGGCAAAGAAAAATAGATATTTCATTTCATATTTGTTCCTGGCTGCAATCGATGAGGAAGGATCGAATGGATTCCGGTGGCAAGCAATTGTTACATGAGCTGGAGGCGCTTAGGTAGATTTGCAACACATCCATAAGTCAAAGCTGGAGGAGCAAGCAAGGGCAGAGTTTCTGAATGGAAATGCAATAATGGAAGAAATGAAGGCGGCACAAGCAGATGAAGATGTTGCAAATATAATGGCTTTGGTAGAGGACGCAGTTGTTTTAGAAGTCAAGATTGTTTAGCGTATAAGTGACACAGACATTTCCCTGCAGAGGGCAGAAAAATGCTTCGTGGAGAGTGGTCAAAATATATCGCTTACTGTTACTAACATTGCAGAGAAGTAGAATTTTCAAGCTGTGAAGCCTGCGAAAGTTCTAGTTTCCAATTTGGAGGCTGACCCAGTGCATACAGAAGGATCTGTTATTGATGCTGAAAGGCTTCATGGGCCCATAAACCACAGGTCCCAAGATCAAGCCCGTAAGAATACTGAAAACGAAGAGACCCCAGAATTCGTTTTCATCAAGTGGTATCAGAGCGGGAAAAGATTTCCTGCGGAGAGGAGCTTTTCTTGCATTCGAAGAAAGAAGAGGTACGAAGGAAGAAGGTACAATTTGTTGAAGATTTGTAAGCTTGTAGTTTTTAAAATTTATTTTGTGAAGGTGAGAAGATTGCAGCAAACCTGGCGCAGAAGTGCTCAATTGGTTCGAGAGGAGAGAACTGTGGAGATGCCGAGAGGACAAAGCTCAACAGAGAAGCTTGGTAGCGCATCTGGTAGCAGGGAGGACTTGCTATGGCAGAGGTTTGGTTGCAGCTCACAGAAGCCAGTTCCACTGAAGAAGTGAAACAGTGGGTAGAATTTCTAATGACAAGAAAACATGTATGACCAGGAAGTCATAATTTTTGTCCAGGAGGTCATAATTTTTGTACCTCTTAAGCATATGACCAGGAAGGAGGTCATAATTTTTGTACCTCGGGAATCTGATGCAAGGGAATCTGGACACCTCAATGAAAGAAAATTAGAGAAAGAGGACAGTTGGACAACCACATGGACAGCCAGGGCAATCTTGAACAAGGTTCGGTTAATAAACTAATTTTAGTTAAAAATCAGTTAAAACTGAATGTATCTGAATGTATGTGTAATAAGAACTGAAGGATTCATGAGAGAATCGGGAAGGAGAGGAAAAAGAAAAATTGTGCGTGTGAGAGAGGGAAAAATGTAATTGCTGGGGAAATCTTGGTTAAGGCTGAAATGCCTTGAAATTGTAATCTGAATTGTAAATAATGAAAATGTGTCATTGTGAATTCATAAGGAAACGTGACTCATTATGAATTTATGTCTGTGTATTTTTTATTTTTTATTTTCTTTTGAATTGTTCGCAGTTAAGTTTGAGGGTCCCTAGAGGGAACCTATCACTTTGATTGAGTAAAAGAGAATTCAAATGCATTCCAAAAGTAGGCACAGAGGAACCAATCTAGTACACCTTCAAATTCTGATTAATTGACATCTTTATTTAGGATTTGATTACTGATTATCGTAATGGCCAAGAGAGTGATTGCTATCGGTTACTGTGCCATGAAATTTTCCGCGTGGCGGTAAGGAAAAAGATGGAGGCAAAGAAAAATAAATATTTCATTTCATATCTCTGCCTGGCTGCAATCAATGAGGAAGAACCGAATGGATTCCGGCGGCAAGCAATTGTTACATGAGCTGGAGGCGCTGAGGCAGATTTGCTACACATCCATAAGTCAAAGCTAGAGGAGCAAGCAAGGGAAGAGTTTCTGAATGGAAATGCAATAATGGCAAAAATGAAGGCGACACAAGCAGATGAAGATGTTGCAAATGTAATGGCTTTGTTAGACGAGGCAGTTGTTTTAGAAGTCGATATTGCTCAGCGTATAAGTGACACAGACATTTCCCTGCAGAGGGTAGGAAAATGCTTCATGGAGAGTGGTCAGAATATATCGCTTACTGTTACTAACATTGCGGACACGCGGAATCCTCAAGCTGTGAAGCCTGTGGAAGTTCTAGTTTCCAATTTGGAGGCTGACCTAGTGCATACAGAAGGATCTGTTATTGATGCTGAAAGGCTTCGTGGGCCCATAACCCACAGGTCCCAAGATCGAGCCCGTAAAAATATTGAAAACGAAGAGACCCCAGAATTCATTTTCATCATGGGGAAATTAGTGCCATAACATATCTATTATTTTCTTCATCAATATCTAACTACAATAAATTTTTAAGTATTATAGACTAGATTATGTAAAGTATTATGGGAAAAATCATGGACCATAAAAACTTAAAAATCAAAAATGATAAATTGAGTTATTCACCAAGTAAAATTTACTATACTTAATTTTATTCAAATATATAATTTAGTTGATTTTTATTATTTATAAATTTTTTTTTTTTTCAAATAGATAATATTAAAATAAAATAATATAAAATGTTAAAAATTAATAAATACATAAAAAAAATATATATTTGCTATATTTATTATTTCGAGTTGAAAGGATAATTACAATATCATGAATTATATTGACTAATGATTAATGATTATTTCTATGTTATTGATTTTGTTAACTTCAACCTCACTTTTTCACTTCCTACTTTTTTAAACTTTATGTGAAATAATAAATATTACATAAAAACTACAAGGAAAACACATTGTAGGAGAGGCGTTTTTAAATATTTATACTATTATAGGATTGGACAAAGTAATCCAAAAAGACCACGCCATGAGTACTGAAGGTTTTACTAATTTTCATTATAACTAAAAAATCTAAGCACTAGATTCTAGTAGAAGTTTTTTCATAGTGTAATTAAATTCCTACAATATATGTAGTACTTATGTTTATATAGATGAAAAGATTATATAAAACTACTAAAATCCAAAAGGTGAGCATCAATAGTAGTATTATTTTTATCTTAGTTACAATAATTTATGGTATCAATTACTTTTTGCATAAGAGGAGGGTACTAAGTTGCAACACTGTATATTACACTTGTTTACACTTAATAATCACAGATAGTCAAGCTTTAATAGGATCATTTACATTATACACCTAATAATTATTAATGTAAATAATATATTCCTATCCATGTATATCAACTACATTTATTAATGTGGTTGTACATGTGCTTCATATATTCATATCAGTGTATATCAACCAATTAGTGAATGTGGTTGTGCTAGTATAGGCCCTACAAGAAAGCCAATATTATAAATGCTAATATTAAACCCTAATTTTGTAAATGTCGAAATGCGTCATTATATAAATTGCGTTATGATGTATAATAATGATTAATAAAATTACTATTAAATATTTTAATATTAAATTTCATTATTATTAAGTATAACATTAATAATAATTATAAGACACTAATTATATTAATATTATTTTCCTTAGTAAAATATTGATAACATTAATATTACTAAATATTACTATTTAGTATAACAATAGTTAATAAAATTATTACTGAATAATTCTACTCATATTTTAACATTATATCTCACTAATATTAATAATAACACTTATATAACATTAATAACAATTATAGAATAGTATTATCAATTTTTAGTAATATTTTCCTTCAAATAGTGGATTCTTATGGTTGACTATGAACCCTATAGTGCATGGTCAATGTTAATTATAGTCAAACCATGGTTAACCATCAACAACCACCATTAAAATGGTATCTATATTCAAATCATAGTCAACTATAGAGAAACCATAGTCAATATATATCTAACCTTAATGTAACCATATTCAAACCGTGGTCAGCTACAGTCAATCTCATTCTACTATAGTCAAACATGGGAAAAACATGGTGAAGTAAAGTCATATGTTCAATTCCCTGCCTCGATCAGGGTGATATATTCCACATGATGAAGATGTAGTCCTTCCAAGCATACAAAAAAATAACTACAATATAAAAAATAGTCAATTATAGCCAATGAGAGCTAATCATTATCAACCATTATCAAAACATGGTCAACCATAGTCATATAATTATTAACCATAGATAAAACATAGTAAGCGATGTTTCAACTTGTTAAATATGAAAAATTATAGTCAACCATGGTCAACCATAGTCAAACAATTGTTAAACACAATAATTCATAATCAAAACATAGACAGTGATGTTTAAAAATGGTGAACATGGAAATTCATAGTGAACCACGGTCCAAAAATTAGTTAACACTCTTCAACTTTGGTAAAAAATAATTGCCTATCATTATAATTAATTAATATTAACAGTCAAATATAGTCAACCACATTAGACGACATATCCAATGAAAGTGAGCCTTGATATACATTATTTAAATAGTTGACCATGACTAAGCTTGGTCAACCCTATGTTTACCATATTTAATATTGGGTTTTAATATTAGTGTTTTTTTGGGATTTATTATTGTATTATATTGTAGGGTTTTAGTATTGGGTTATAATATTAGGATTTTAATATTGTGTTTTAATATCGGTGTTTCATTATCAAGGTTTTAATAATCAAACATGTTGTGATGTCAAAATGCTCTAGAAATCTATCCAATGTTGAATTATTATAGAGATTGTTGCAATCTCACAATCATTGTCACATTTTAAATTACGTTGTAATTTATTAAGGTTGCATGGGAACATTACAAAATTAGACTTTAAAATATGGGTTTATACTCTTGGGTTTCTAACATTGGCTTTAATATTAGGTTCTATAACATTAGGTTTTATAAAGTTAGGGTTCTTAATATTTTGATTTGATATTGTGATGTTGGAATGATACATTAATCTTTCCAACATTGCATTGTGACAAATGTCGCAATGTGATAATCAACCTCACAATTATTCTCACATGTTACCTTATAACAGAATTTATTTACTATTGCATTGCTACATTTACAAAAATAGGGTTTAATATTAGCATTTATAATATTGAATTTGGTATAGGGCCTACACTAGCACAACCACATTTACTAATGTGGTTGATATACATTGATATGCGTATAGGAAGCACATGTACAAACACATTAATAAATATGGTTGATATACATAGATAGGAATATATCATTTACATTAATAATTATTAGGAGTATAATGTAAAGGTTCCTATTAAAGATTGACTAGTTATTATTATCATTAATTATATAAACAAGTGTAATATGCAGCATTACAACTTAGTACTTGCCTCTTATGAAAAAAGTAATTAATAGCATAAATTATTATAACTAATATAAAAATAATACTAGTATTGATACTCACCTTTGGAATTTTAATAATTTTATAACTTGTGCATTAATATAAACATAAGTACTACATACATCTTATGAATTTAATCACGCTATGGATAAACTTCTACTAGAATCTAGTACTTCAATTTTTTCGTTTTAATGAAAATTAGTAAAACCTTCATTACTAATGGTGTGTTTTTCTGGATCACTTTGTCCAATATTGTAATAGTACAAATATTTACAAAATTCTTAACTACAATGTGTTTCCCTTGAAGTTTCTATCTAATATCTTTTACATCACATAAAGTTTAAAAGGTAGAAAGTGAAAAAGTGAGATTGAAATTAACAAAATGAAGAGCATGGAAATAATCATTATTCATTAGCCAATATAATTCATAATATTGTAATTATCTTTTGGATAAGAAATAATTAATATAACAAAGGTTTTTAGTGTATTTTTTATTTTTATTTTTTGTATTCGAAACTAAAAAAAGTTATAAATAATAAAAAAACAAGTATTTCTCTAATTTGAGTAAAATTAAGTATAGTAAATTCAATTCATCCTTGTTATTTTTAAAATTTTATAGTTCAAGTTTTTGCACATAATACATAATGTAGCCTATAAGACTTAAAAATTTATTGGAGTTAGACTTCAAATAATAAAATAATAGTTATATTATGGGACTAATTTTCCCATAAGAATTATTTCTTTGTTTGTTTCATTTTTTATTTTTCTTCATTTGAAACAAAAATATTATATAAAAATTTTTTATCAATTTGAAAAAAAAATACATGAGTTTGACCAAAATAACATTAACCAAAAACAAAATCACTCAAATAACATTCCATATATATATATATATATATAATTGGAATGGGCTTTGTTGTTCCTTTGGAGTTGGGGAATAATCTAACACACAATAATGTTTCACATAAGTGTTGATTTTCATTTTAACATTGTACTCAAGATTTATATGTTGAAGTTCAACTGCAAGGACAATGTTTAATATGTTCATATTTTAAGCAAAACTTTTTGGTAGAAATCACATAAGAGAAATTTGTGGCCAACGCGTTTTGAACAAACAGCGGTGGTTCATCATCAAGACGAGATGAAGAGGAAAACCACGACAAAAGATTAAATAGAGAGCAATGTAGAGCCATAGTTTCAACTAACGACTATATTTGAACAATAATATTTAAATTATAATATTAATATATAAAAAACATATACTATTAACTAACGACTATATTAAACCGCTAGTTTTTGAAAAATAATATTTAAATAATGATATTAATTTATTAAAAATATTAATAGACAAGAAGGATGATATTTGACTGACTCGTGTTCATCAACACTCACATCCACTCTGAAACCTCACAAACACCACTCTTTCTTCACTGCCAGATCTTTGAGTTGTCACTTGACCTCCATTTAAAACATGACTACCCTTAACCATGATTGATGAAATTTGCAAGATCAACAATATTGTCATATTAGCTCATTGGGGCTTCCACGATAACAAGAGGCAAGTAATGAACCACTTTATGGACCTACCACCATCTATTGATAGAATTGGTAGCACAACATGGCCTGCCACACACACATGGATAATATAAACTCTAACGATGATTCTGGCTTATAACAGAATGTAATCATAGTTAAATTTGCATTGTGTTCATGAGGCTTCTAGAGCTACTAATTTAATTATTTTGTCAATTATTCATGATTGATACTACAATTTTAATTTTCAAACCAACTTAAAAATAAAAAATTATATAAAAAGGTATAGTTAAAAATATAACTATTCATATTGATAATTACTTTGTGGACTTCATTGTAAATAGAATTATCAAAAAAATCATAATAACCCATCAAATGGACACAACAACCAAACAATGAGTATACCATACATGGCTCCCACACCATGTTGCCTATCCATGACTGCATACACAAGGATTTCTCCAATAACTCTGACAAATAGAATGACAATAATATTTTTAAATATAATTATAATTGGTTGGTGTTAGTTCTATTGAGCAATAATAGACCAAGGCTATGATCATATGATGAATATCACTATAGCTTAATACAATCATGGTAGCCCAATTCAAACATCCAGCTACCTATAAGTCTTATAACCAGTACGTGTAGCTTTAAAGGATCGTGTGACTAGATCACATTCATTGATAAAAACACATATATATGTTAAAGCATTGAAAGAGACTACCAATGATCGATTTTAAATGATGAAACCAGTGAATCAAGAAACACCTTGCCATGAGTGGGACACCATTATTGATGGCATCTGATTATTCACCACTTTCTTTTCATTCCTTCAAAAGTACAACGTAATGGTCTGAGAATGGATTCCAATTAGCCTAATTTCTTATAGCAGCCATGACTCTATTCCATGTGAAACTAAATATATAAATCTAGTTTGTGACTGCCAAATAAATGCGTGAAGTTAACCTCACTTATGTAGTAGATATACTCTTGCATAGATAAGTATCAATTCTTAGGAACAAAGCATGTCAAACAACTTCCCATGAGGCAACAAGAACTTGGATTTGATGGGCTCATTGCAATTTAATGTCATCAGAAGGTTGGTTGTTCTCATCACTCCCTCCCTACCAACTCAAGAAACAAATAAAGAACAAAATAGGCTCGAGGCATATTTGTATGATAAGGTGTCGAGACATGTTTAATAAGGTGACTCACATTCCTCATAATCAAGTATGATGTGATACAAGCTCACGAGGCTTAATAGAATACAACATAAGCATATATTTCTAAGGAACACACAAACCTGAAAAGTAAAATAACATATGAGAAATCACAACAAACATTCTCGCAGACTATCCAATTTATGTACAAAGAACAAAAAGAATCAGATCTCTTCCATCTTCATGGGACCTCCCTTGATGGAGTTAAGCCCATACATTATTTGATACCAAAAAGGAAGTTTCAGAATGAGACATGGTTACACAAAAATCACAAACAAAACAATATTATATATTTCACCTTTTCATTTAATTATATTACATATATATAGGTGAATGTAGGTCCAACTACTTCTAATCTTAGAGATAGGAGTTGAGAAAAATCTCTCAACTACCTACAACAAATCTCAAATCAATTCCAAACTCAACATGGAAGCCATGGAAGCAATATATATATTATATATATATCTATCTATCTATCTAGATATATCTATCTATATATATATATATATATATATATATATATATATATATTTATATATATATATCTATATATAATATATATATATTATATATATATATATAGATAGATATGATCCTTCCTTACATTTTAATTTCTTTAGACTTGTTTTCATTGTTTGCATAAATACCAATACAAATGTTGACTTGTGACATTAACCATCCAACAGGGAAGGAAGAAATAATCTGGTTAATGAATCTGATAGCCAACATCAAAGAATAAGAAACAAAATACAGGTGAGTAGTAATACGGTAGTGAAACATAATATCATGTTCACACCATCTATCCATAGAGGCCAAATATTGCATCTCAATGGAAAAAATAACATAAATTTTCATAGAATTTAACTATAGGAATTTGAAACTCTGTATAGTTGCATGTTGATCATGTTAGTTTATTTATTTTTTTGTTGTTGTAACACTCTCAATCATTATATTACCATAGTAAAATCACTTTCACTATGGAAAATGATTTAGTAAACCACTTTTATTAAATTATTTTCCTATTTAAATTAAAAAACCTCATGAGAATAATTAGATAAATCATTATTTATTTAATTTTCTCTAGGAATGATTATTAAATCATTATTTAATAATTATCCCTTATCACATTTGACTAAATCCCTTAGGAATATTTAAATAAATCATTTTTTATTTGAATTTCCTTATTTTTGTTATTAGAATAGTTATTAAATCACCATTTAATTATTTTTTTTGATTGCACACCTTTTCTTATTTCTCACGAAATAATTGATTTTATCATTTTATTTTATAATTATTTTTAATATTTAACAATTTTAAATACCTTTTCGCTCTCCAATAAATATAATAAAGTATTCCAAGTAGTTAGATCTAAATTTGGTTAATAATATTTATTATTCTCCAATTTCGAGATTAGCTCTATACTTTTCTATAGAAATGAAGGTTTTTCATTAATTCTTCACCATGATCATAATCATCGTCAACAATATTGTCATTTTTCTTGAGCTTCCATTTTGAGTTCTTAACTTTTGTTTAGGTTTTTCAGATATTGAGAGAGAGAATCAGTTTCTGAAGCATCAAGGATATCAAAGCACCCATCCCATGAAGGGGGACATACATACCAATTTGTACATCTCCTTCACTAGGTGTTATCAATAAAAAATTTATTCATTTAAAATAGTCTTTCGAGTTGGGTTATTATACTAGATTCTTTATATTGCTGTTTTTTTTTCGCTTATATCGTCTTTTACTAAAAAATTTCTATTTGTGTTTTAGATGTAAGACAATAGCAGTGATCAACTTGTTGTTAGGGTCACTTGTCACCTAGTGACTTAAGTGAGCTAGTTTTGGTACACCTTCGAAGAATTTTCACACTAACATGTTGAGTCACTTTTATTTACTTTTACTATTTAAGGAATTGAGAACTTAAATCCTAATGGAAAATTTGATGATTAAAGTTTTATTTTTATTTTCATCTTAGAAAAAAGAAAACTAAGGTAATCTTGGAATTCACTCGAAAGAACCCTAGATAGAATCCATTTAACAGACAATTAAAAGTCAGTTGCCCCTCCCAACTTTGAGATAAAATATTATCTCAAAAGGAAAAAGGGCCAAGGAAGGCAATAGTGAGAATTTATAGGCACCTTGGAATATGGGAGAGTGAATTGAAACCTGCATAGGATGCTATAAGTGTGACGCAAGGCACTTCCTATGAGGTGTTATTAAGCTCGAAAGAGAGCTTGTGGAAGCCTCAAGAACAACATGAGTTTATGAGTTTTGGGTTAGACCTTTGGCTCTTGTTTCCTGTAAACTGACCCTAATGGGGTTCCTGAAAATTAGCTTTTATAATATTGAGAAGATCAAGGGGAGAGTGAGACGTAATTTCCATTCTAGTGGTTGGGAGGTATTGTACTTCATGTGAATTTCGAGTTAACTTTGCTCTTTAGATAAGTATTTACAATGAATACCTGTTACTATGATTAACGTATATATGAATAACTATTATTTTCTAAGAATAAAAGGATGTTAATATGAGTGAAGTATCTAAATGATTGTTCTTTCATAGAATTAAAAATAATGTTACTGCAATGGATGTACGAGTGAATATTTGTTCTTTTATCAAATTAAAAGTTACTGTGATAATGGTTTCTGGGAATGTTTACCTAAAAACCCTCTGTGGTAAATATGTATTGAGAAATGATATACATCATGATACTTGAGTATGTCTTTGGTGTAATAATTGATGACATTTGTGAACTAGTGTCAAATTTCACATGAACGCTTATTGGAAGGGTAATCATGTAGCTTATATGAAAGTAGATTGGAAAGGGAATGGGATTTGACTTATGCCTGCTACCAGTAGTAGAATAATAAAGAAGAAAATGATTTCAATTCAAAATGTAGTAGATGGAATACAAGTTGTGAGTGAGCAAGGCATTTCGTATTATTGGACAGTGATTGTTGGAATGAGCATGGTCATGGCGAGGTTAGCGCCCTAGCTAGGTCAGACTTAACCAAACACTTGTGAACAATCTCAGCCTAACACGATCTTGAAATTAATGGTGGAAATTGTAACCTTAAACTCTCTTTAACATTCGTAACCATAAATAAACCTTAACTATTAAAATTGTGACCTTAAACCCTTGTAACATTCATAACCATAAATAAATATTAACTCTGGAAGCTGCATCCTAAAATCATTGTAAGCATTGTAACAGTAAATAAATATCAACTCTACACTTGGGGAGATAACATGTTCCAGTAAAATAAACTGAAAAACTCATATAACTTAAATGCGTATCCATAAGAAAGACATTAAAATCATAAGTTAAAGTAAATTAAATACACAGGAAGAACACTTCAAGTGTTAGGCCGGAATGGACTGGTTACTATATATTATATATATATATATAATATATATATTATATATTATAAATCTACATATACACACACACACCAACTTAAGACTATTAAACCCTAAGAAGGGTATCTTGAGAAGTTCCATTATTTACAAAATAATTAGTAATATGAACCAATTTGAGCTTTTGAGGGGCCATGCCATAAAACGCTATGGGATCTTAGGGACATGGGTAACAAAAAATATTAAATATAAGAACTTCATAAAGAAGTTGGTGTTGTAGTCATTACAAGACCATAAGCAATTTCATGATGAGGATAGAGGAAAAAATTGTGTAGTTGAAAAACAAAACTAGGTGTAAGGCCCATATGTTGGGTGATTATTTTTTCCCATCTCAAAGAAAACATTCAACAACCCAACAGGAAGTAGAATGAAGATTCTACCTATATGTAACCTTGCATCAAGATAAAGAAAAATTTAACCCAACCAAATATGAATACCTCAAGAAAAAACTTAGGCATAGAAGTAAAAAACCCCGAGTTAATACCTAATGATAACCTGATTCCAAGCTGGAAGATTTCACTTTGAAAGGGAAACAAGGAAGACTTGTTAGGAAAAAAATCCACCTAACACTAGCAGGTCATTGACTCATAGTGAAACTATAAGGCAAGAGGGATTTTAACTAGAAATCAAACTGGGAGTCTGCAACTAGAGGACCTAGGAAACCTTTCCCATCTTCACCAATGTTGAACTTATAAATCTATAACAATACGGAGAAAAAATAGTTCCACCTAAAAACCCTCAAGGAAAGAATGAAATACAATGGGTAGACTCATTGTAACTCATCCGAGGGAAGTTCTTAGAGAAAACATGATCCATAAAGGTTTTGCTACAGAGGCCTCCCACCGAGCCGTGACATGCAAATGTTCCAAGTTATAAGGCAAAAAACTAGGTAGTTTATCCCTAACCATTCGAGAAGAAACAGAGTCATTAGGTCCATGTTTTTGAACATTGGTGTTTGAGAGAATTCTAGTTAATGTATACAACTCAAACCTAGCTTCCACCGCAATGACATAATGCTTGACATGATGGAGTTGTTAATTTTGAAACTAGGATCAAATTCCACATCATATAGCTCAAATTACTAAGATGATGCTTTCATTAAATCCCCCTATTTGAGAGGACCAAAATCGACCTAAAGATCACCTAATTTGCTTAGGCAGAAGTTAAGTTTTGAGTTATTTTATTCACTGATTCATTATGGAATGGGTCAACCCTAACCAGTTATGTCAACCTCAACCCAAGTAAAACCTCAATAAATCCTATAAAAGGAAGTGACCTCAAGATCACTTGGACACAATCAATCAAGACATTTTTCTCTTGTTCTATTTTTGTTTTCGGCTTGCATAATTTCATCGACAGAATTTCACGTTGGGTATAAAAGTATAGGAAAAAGGTTCACTCTAGGTTAGGGTTTTCCAGATCTTGATCACTAGCATAGACCAAAAGTTTTTCATCCATAGTGGCAAGTACATAGTTGGTAAGAGGGATATTTTGGCTCTATAGTAACTCAGAGATAGTTCAGAGAGAGCAACTATGACTTTAGAGGAAGATCAGAAGGATTTGGTCCCTAGTCGTCGACACTAGGGAGCACTAGGAGTGATCTGGACAATGCAGTTGTTGGCACAACTTAGTTAGAGTGTGAGTGTGACTTTGGTCCTCTAGCCGCTTTTAGAGTTCTTCAAGAGAGTGATGTGGGTTTTTGCAATTCGGTGTTGAGGTCGCACAACGAGAGACCTCCTGTGAGTGACTTTATAGTTAAAGTCGCATGCATACTGTATTCATGAGAGCGACCTTGAATTTTTAGCTGCACATAGACAATGTTGATGAGAGCAATCTGGTTCAGATCTAGGGATTGGATATCATAGCTTCAGTCATCTTCAATGATCTAGTATATCTGGGCTTCTCTACTATTATAACAAATGTTTAGATCTATAGATCTATTTTATTGTTCGATGTTGTAAATCATATGTACTGGGCTCGTTATACTCACTGCTAAATGGTTTTGTGACGATCTACTAAAGAAGAATATTTTAAAGGTACTCCCCCTTGTGGAGTTTTTCTCTAGTCTTGGACCAATCTGTTGTCTCTTATGGTTGCGTTGTTGCCTTCTCTTTCATTGCATACATTGTTCTTTCTTGAGTTACATTTGTGATTGGTTATACTATTAATAATTGGATGCAGTGTTGATGAAAAGATAAATTGGGCTAAAGTAACTAATACAACATTGAATAATCTGAAAATTTAACATGTTATTAGAGCTAAGGTGAAATTCAAGCCAAAGAGAAGACAATATTTGAAGCCCTCTCCTTCAGAAATAATATCATGTATTCAAGGTCAACATGTCGTCCTCTACCTTTGAGCATGAAAATTTGGGTGATGCATCAAACTTAGTTGCATGGAAAGTCAAATTGGAGATCATAGCCAACGACAATGATGTTTCAGAATATATTCATGGAAGGGTGCTTGAGCCTCCAAAAAATTCTTCTGTTTCTCTCAAGAAAAAGTACAGGAAATGTGAGTGTAAGGAAAAGAATATTATAGCTAATGGTTTACAAGATCATTTACATGCTATGTTGGGAATTTTAAAAAGTCTAAAGATATGTACGAACAGATAACTGGCATGTATGAAGTCAACAACCTAAATGATATCATCACCTTGAAAGATAAACTCAAGGAAGTTAAGATGAACAAATGGGAAGTTGTCCAATCTTACATTATGAGGATTTCTCATCTTAGAGATCAATTGTAGGTGGTTGGAGAAAATGTAACTAACAAGGGACTAGTATTTGTGACTATTAGAGGTCTCCCCTCTATTTTTGAAATCTTCATTACCACTATCAACAATGGGATTGTCCTTCCATCATATGATGAGATCATTGGAAAAATCACTTAAGAATATTCTAGAATGATATCAAGAAGAAGGATTCAAAAGCATGAAGACGGAGAACCTATAGCATACATCACCCATAGAAAAATAAAGAAGAGAAGAGGAGGTTCATCAAGGAAGCCTTCTTCTCAAAATATAAGAAGAAGGAATGACATATCGACATCTCATATTTAATTCTTCAATTTTCATAATAAAGGTCATTATGCATGAGACTGTCTTGAAAAAGGAAAGAGGCCATGCTACAAATCTAGAGATAACTACAATAATAAAAGAATAAAAGGCAATCAAAGAAATAACCATAATATAAGAGATGATAGAAGAAGAAGATATTCCTAAAGTGTCTATGAAGAAAATCATCCTCCTCAAAATAAAATAAGGGCTCTGAGATATGAAAGTAATGGTATAAATACATCTGAATACATTCACATTTCTTCTCTTACTAGTTCTTATCCACCAAATTCATGGGATATTCGGCTAGTTTATAGTGGGACCACTCATCATTTCTATGGTTATAAAGAAGTCCTCAATGATATGGTAGAGAGGGAGACTAAGGTAAAGATCATTCTTGGAGACAATTCTACTCATCCTATGAAAGGTTTTAGATCTGTCAAATTTCAGCTAAATTCTTGGCAATCAATTCTACTCCATGATGTCAGTATGTACCAGGATTAATGAAGAATCTCGTATCTTTATTTGTATTGGAGGAAAAAGGGATAAGGGTTTCCTTCATTAAAGGTAAATTTCTAACTTGGCATGTTGATTCATCTACGTAAGATGCATTCACACTAGGACCAAGATTTTAAGGTCTCTATAAGGTCACTGGAAGACGTCTCTTTGCATTGGTTCATAATACCAATCACATTAGAGAATTATGGAACCACATACTAGCTCATCTTCACTATGATGCACTTTCGAAATTAAATAAATTTGTCTCTGGTATTCCTGATGTTTATGATCATCGTGATGGATCTTTCCCAGGTTGTGCAAGTGGAATGAAAACAAGGGGACCATTTCCCTCCAGTAAAAGGAAAAATCATAACATACTTCATCTTATTCATTCTCATATATGTGGTCAGATGCTTTTACATTCTGTTGGTGGCAATCTCTACTACATAATCGTTATTGATGACTTCTCAAGAAATACATGGATACACTATCTTAAGCACAAGGATGAAGCCTTTGAAACATTCAAGGAATTCAAAGCATTGATCTAAAGTCCATCAGGAAAGAGAATCAAGTCTTCAGGTTTGACAATGGAGGAGAATACATGTCAAAATGATTCATATCGTTTTTCAAGAAAGATGAAATCAAGAAGGAAATGATTATGCCATATACTCCTAATAGTCATGGTCTTTTTGAAAGTAATAATGGTTCTATATTACAAGTTTCCCATGCTATGCTCCATGATCAAAAGATGCCAAGTTCCTTTAGGATGAAGCCACATCTAGATCAATATATGTTCACATAAGGTGCCTCATCAATCATTGGAAAACATTAATTCAGAATAAATTTTCACATGGACTAAACGTGATATCAACCATCTTCGTGCATCTGGATGCCCAGTATATTTTCATGTGCCAAAAGACAAAAGGAACAAACTGGAAGCTATTGGCAAAAAAGGTGTGTTTGTGGGTTTCTTTGAAAATTCTAAAGCATATACAATTTATATTCCTGGTCAGAGGAAGGTTGAAATTAGTAGGGATGTAACATTTGATGAAGATGTATCTCTTAGAAAAGAAAGAGATCTTTGTTTCCAAGAAAACTAGTGTCTATTCAGATCTGCTAGTCCCACTAAGATGGGTAGCTATCTTAGGAACAAACAATTCAAAGCAACTTGTGTTTTCCTTTATGGGAGATAGATAAGAGAGAAGCAGAGAGCACCAACCTTAGTCTTTCGCTTGGCTCCTTGCTTGTTTCCTCTCTCCTTTGATAGAGCTTGCCACTCCTTTCTCACTTGTCCCACTTCAAAGAGAACCTATAGAGGCAAAGCAGCAAAATACCATCAAAGCATAGAGATCTATAATACCATAAACAATGAAGAATCAGATGTACATTAATCATACAACTGAATTTATAAATACAAGATTTACAAGTGCACAAGTATATGGAGGAAAACTCAAATAACTTTATTGATAGAAGTAGAAGAGAGGATTACAACCTAGCTATCTAATCCAGCATCATCCTCCTAGCATGAAAGCCATCTTCACCTCATGAAAAGCTAGATCACCCAACAATACAATGTCTCACAGAGAAACCAACACCACTTCCTTACCAAATACAAAATTCCAGCCTCAAGATCTCTAGGATGAGGGATCCATATATAGATATTTGCAAGGGGGTGAGTCAGCATCTGGGTTTTTGATTAGTGTCATTTCAATGATAGTTCTTGTTTCCACTTGGAGATTTCATGATCTCTTACTCATCCCTGGGTGAATTTAGAGAGGTAAGTGTCATATGAGAAATTTCTAGAAGACTCTCTAAGTTTCCACCTAGCAAACTGCCTCTACCATTTTTCTTCTCTCATTCATCGCACCCTACAGAAGGGCTTTTCAGTGTGCATTACACCCCTTCTTTGTAATAGGTGAGATGCATCACACCCTTAGCATGGAGCGGTCTATATGGTCCAGTTTTGACCATTTCTGAGTAGTTTTTTAGGGAGAACCTATGCAAAATTATGTAATCAGTTGACCTTGATCTTTTAGGGTGTGAAACAACACTTTTAGGGGTTTGAGAGCCCTTGGTTTATCAACATATGTGATTGGGGTTGCAGTGACCAAATATGTCTATAACAGTTGCCCCCTAAAGCATGAGGTCGTAAATCTTCTGATGTCGAGTGAAATGCTTTATCATGAGGATCCGAAGTTTTTCGAACTAGAAGGTGACTTGTATAAAATACAATACAATACATTATCTTCATATTAATTTCATGATCTAGCTAAGGTGGGCATTCCCATGCTCAGCTCTATAAATTAATTTTCATGTAAATAGGACAGACAATCATCTGCTGTTGCAGACCGATGATTCTAGTAGAGCCATCATCCCTTAGCTTGGATGATCATCTGTGCATCTATGGAGTACATTTCATGTCTTTATTTTCTTGAATATATCCCAGCCTGGATGGATGAAACTAGATCCGAGGTCTTCAAACTCGTTCAATCTTCGCCCGATGTACAAGTCGATCCATGTGAAAAGATGTTCTGAAGTCAAACATGGAAAGACATCGCCTAATTACCAGCCAATAATGTAAGCTATTAACAGGTGCGAGAGGAATCACTGTTAATTATAATGACCTTTAAGGTACTACAATACAATTCACGTGGTGTGAATACGTGATTCAATGTCGAACGCCACGTAAAATATTTCAATTGAAGGCCATTGATGTAAATCTGTATCCGTAAGTGAGAAACTGGCCATTGAGGCATGTAAGCTTCAAAACACTGAAAGTGTTGTTTCTAAGTCAACTTCTTGGATAATGAGCTGATGTCGAGAAGAAGTGACCTGCTTTAGGAGGGCCTTAATGAATCCCACATCTATGACATGAAATGAAGAAAATGATTTTCTGGAGGTGAAAGTGATCTGATGATACAAGGTTCAGGGTGGTGGTCATGAAAAATGGAGCGTGAAGGTATTACAATGGATGAGGTGTTAGCTAGGTTGGTGAATTCTCTGAGTGACTTCTCTTGAACATATCAGCGACACTGTGATGGATCGGTAGCGTTAACCCCATGGATGGTATGGAGGACCAATGGTGATGGTCAACAGAATAACCCAACCCAACTCAATCATGGTGATGGAGTGAAAGTATCATGTTCAAGAGCGACCTACTACCAATGAAGTTCTTCAAGTTTTCTTCCCTTTTTCCCTAGTCATTTCTAACCAGTACCTCTTTATTTTTTTCAAGCTTGAGGAGGATAACATATGCTTGTTCTATAATTCGCCCTTTGGGAAAACCTATCGCTATGTTTTAGTGAGCCTAGTGACAGTGAAACTCACTCTTGTCCAGATGGACAAGTTTGTCGCTATTGTTTTAACGAGTTTAACAACAAAGACAACTTGATCCTTTTCATATTTAGAGAGTTTGAAAAAAGATGGAAATGAAACTCCAGTAGTTATTTTTCATTGTATAATCCCTTAAGTCCAAAAAAGTATAAAATAATACAAAAGGGATGACTTTTTGATAGTTTTAGCGAGTTGAACAAGACAAGTCCTCGATCTTTTTGTGTAATTATCCCTCAAGTCCAAAAAGACTAAGATAGAGAGGAGGGATGGTGCTTCCCTTTACTTTAGTCAGCTGGAAAGGCCAGTAGCTCAGCAATATTTTCATATTTTACGAGTCTAAAAAGAGCTTAAAAGAGACTCGTTTTCGAGGAACAAGTGATGTATCTGGGTAGCAACTGGTTCTAGGCAAGTTTGGAACTTCTCAAACATGGAAGCGTGATGAGGGTGGCTAGCAGAATCACTCGTCACAGTTGTTCCTCAAAAGGTTAAACAATCATGTGGAGGTGACAGTAAGAACATGACCAAGGCTCAAAAGGTTGAGAGTAATGCAATCAAAAAGGTTATTTACTGAAAGGTGGGTTTATTTTTTAATGAGCTTGAACCTTGTGCCAACATGTGCTCAGTGGCGGGTTTATTTTTTAATGAGCTTGAACCTTGTGCCAACATGTGCTCAGTGCTAGGCTTATTTTTTAACGAGCTTGAACTTTGCAGAAACATTGCTCTCTCCAGTCGTCTTTAAAGATGTCTCTTAATAGTAGGTTCATTTTTTAATGAGCTTGCCCCATGCGAAATTTTTCTTAGCACCTTTTGTATGCAAGCTAGAAACAATCAAACTACAGAGCTAACTACACTAACATGTAAGAACTATTGAGGTTAGGTAGGATAGTTTAGAAAAAACATTTCCTTTGCTTTGCTAGGGTTGTTGACAAAGGTGAATGGTGGATCAAACCAATCACCTAACCTAAGAAGTTGCTACTAGTAGCTAAGCTAGAACATTGTAAGGCTGGTCACTTTTCACTTGCATAAAAAGGTTTGCATGCCCCTAGGTATAAAGAAAAGTAGAGTTTCCAAGTCACCATATGGAAGTCCTTAGATTTAAACAAGATTGTTTCATCTGCAGAGCAAACAAAACACTTCCTTGGCTTTGTCCATCGAAATAGATAAAGGTTAATGGTGTGAGCTTCCAATCACATAACCTTCGAGTTTCAGACTGATGCTCAAATCCTACAAGGAAATGGTGTTTCAGATCAATCATATTTCAAATTGATTCTCAAATCCTCTAAGGAAATGGTGTTTCAGATCAATCATATATCCTACGAGGAAATCTATCTTTTCATCTAGGTTCACCTACCGAAGCAGAACAGAGTGCATGCCCCCTGGGTTTCGTCACATTCACCGAATTACTTGCAGTAATTAGGTGGATGAACTGGAGGTTGAAGAGACATTCCTTATGCAAAGAGACCATTTAGGGATGGTGTTTGACTAGTATCCATGTTTGAACCCAGGGAATGAAAACTGGTCAACAAGTTGTACCGTTCTGCCTTCATACAGGAAACACATCACCAGAAAGACTGAGGACACAATAGCTCCCATGCTGTCAATGTAGTCGCACCGAAGGATTAGATTATAATATAGTGGCCCTTGGACAACCATCACGTTCAAATGAATGGTTTTACTTCTCAAAGTTATAGGCAAATTTGGAAGTATCCCTAACAGTCGACTAGTTCCTTTATTGAATCCTGACAAATTTCGAATCTCAGGCAGAAGCAATGGCAAACAAAGCACTTTCCAAGAAGTTGAGGAAAGGATACTCACAAAAGACCCTTTATCTATGATAGTGCCAACCATGATCATTCTGTAAACTTGTACTATGATTCGAAATGGTACATTAGATGGAAGGCGGGGTTCCGCTAGTAGATTCCAATCAAAGGAAATGACTAGATTGCTTGGAGAAGGGACCGAATAAATGGTTGGATGAATCTCTTGAAATGGTAAACGTCCTTCCTATGGTAAAGGAATGAGTATATTTCCCCCATGTTCATCAAACTAAGTGTTAACAAAAATAATTTGAACAGTGTCATTCTCATTCTCTTTGGAGACTGTATCATCTGAAGGTGGACCTTCTGAAGACAAGACTGTGTCGACTACCATCTCAACCTGTTGAAATTGGTTCAGTGTGGACTCAAAGGGTTTATCTTCAATGATAGGCATTTCAACCGATAACAGAGGTATGTCAGTCAGATTTTCAACTAGTCATGGACTTGGCAAGAATTTCTTATATCCAAGTAGAAGTTGCTGCGGTGAAATAGGACGCTTATCTAAGACACTTTTAGCTTCATCCAGAAAAGCACAATGGTGGAGGGCATGACCGCCTTCACACAACCTACAAGGAAATCTAGTTTTTCCATTTTTTCCATTAACTTCATTTTCACTAGTCGATGGTGTACTTTCAACATGATTGATAGAGGTTGATGACACCAGATGGTGCAAGAGGGGAGACCAGTCTCTCAAGATCCATGGGATGTAAGGAAAATCGTGATGATAGTGGTTCCCTTTGCAAATTACACATGGAGATTTGGGTTTGGAAGGTGCAATGTGTGTATTTTTGCTGGAAAATACATGGTTGCCCCCTTGCATGGCTAGCTTCTTCTTCTTCTTCTCCTTCCCTTTCTTCTTCTTCTCAACTACTTGGTTTTTACTATCACTAGTTTCACCAAGTGAAGAGGAAGAAGGTGAGGGAGAAACAAATGAAGTAGAAGGTGGGGGAGAAACTCCAGTATCATCTGGTTGCTGATTTGATTGCTGAGGAATTACAGTGTTTTGAATGACAGAGGTCGAGAATAGCCAAACTGGCAGGCCAATTATGAGTCCTGGAAGGGACAATGTAGCCATATAAGGAGCACCAATATCTCCCCAAGAGGAGAAAGAACTAGGATTCCCCCCAAGGGGAAATCCTTGATTGGTGGACTCCATTATTTCAACCTATGATTAACGAGGGAATAGTGATGTTATTTCGAATTAAATAAATTTTATGACGCTTTAACACAACTTTTCTTTTTCAATTTTTAAGAGTCGAGAAAAAGCTAAAGGTGACTCTAGTCACCTTCTATTTTTAATGAGCCTAAAGTGACAAGGCCTCAGATGGACCTTTTCTTTTAGGGAGTCGAAAAGGAACGAAAGTGACTACTCTAGAAATCTAGACAAAGGGATTACCAAACCAATCACAAAACTACAATATACACCTCGATGGTAAATTAAAGAGAAATTATCGAGGACTTTACATACAGTAGTCGATCTTCCTGAATGTTGTCTTCAGTGCATTGAGATTGATAGCGCGACATACAATGCTTCCTAAGGATAAAGGATATCAGCCTATTGTGGTCTTCCAATATATGCTCAACAATATGGGGAGCACAAGTCCGTACTGGCACTTGTCATATCAAAGAGGAGGAATCATCCAACCTTCGATGAAAATGATAGTCACCAGGCTTTACGACACTGGAATACGTCTCTAGCCTAGACTTCTATATATCGCGTGTTAGGTTCCAAAGCGTTTTTATGTTCATTGAGATTTATTTTATAGTTGATCTTTCTTAAGAATTTTGCCTTTCAAGGTTCACCACGTGATGTAGATGTACAATTCCTAAATATGCAATCTAAAATGATAAGAAGTCATTTGTTTTCTTTTAGCAATGAAAATCCTAGCTACTAAGGAAAGAAGAGTAAGATTCTATCAATAGAGAGCAAAGAGCACACACTAAATGCACTTTTCCTAAATCAATTTCTGCATGCAATCTAAATGCAAATGCACATGCATGTATTTGTTTTTCCATTTCCTTAATGTGAGAATGCCCAAAAGAAAACTAAGTATAGATCTGAACTACTTTTCTTCAAAGCGACACCAGCAATTTCTTTTCAAAAAAACGAAAGGAAGACTAAGACGACACTTTCAATTTCAAGTGGGAAACATCTTTCGACACTTTAAATACTGAAAATTCAAATCAAATACAATGGAAAAAGTACAATCAACTATCTATAAGAGGAAGAATTTATGACACTTTTTTCTTGACTCAAAACGACAATTACGACACTTTCGAATCAAAATACGACAGTTCGATTAAGCTACTTTTTGCAAGGGAGGACTGTAAATGATGAAAAATACATTAAAAAAATTCACAATTCCTTATCAAGGGAGGTTGAATAACATAAAGGAAGAAGGCTTCAACAATGATATACTATCATAAGCAGCAAAACTACTGAATAGAGCTGAACACAATGAAGAAAAAAGCAAAATCCATAGAGGGAAACAGTCTCATTCAATCATCACACCTGTCCTTAAGGGAAACAGGAATGCATCTCACTTGTAGCACATGAGAGGTGTGATGCATCCAGACTTCCAATGGGAGATAGTGCGATGATGAGCTTGGTTTTCACTCACAATTTGCAGCAAAGTTTAGTGATTTGGGCCAAGCTTATGATGGACAATAAACACAAAGTATAGGGGTATGATATTATGAGGTTATTGAGTTACCACCAGGGCACTTAGGATGTTTGCAAGTCAGATGTTCAGATCATAAACCAACCCAGAGATTGACTGAAGTAGCAGTGATCTACTTTGCAATTGCATAGCAAAAGCAATTTGAAGGCTAGCTAGCTTAACCTTAGGCTTCGTCTGTAGTTTATAAAGAAAACAACAATAAAAAACAAACAAACTATTCATTCCCCAGTGGAGTTGCCATTTTATTTATGGGAAAACTAGTGTCTATTCAGATCTATTAGTCCCACTAAGATGGGCAACTATCTTAGAAACAAACAATTCAAAGCAACTTGTGTTTTCATTTATGGGAGATAGATAAGAGAGAAGCAGAGAGCACCAACCTTAGTCTTTCGCTTGGCTCCTTGCTTGTTTCCTCTATCATTTGATAGAGCTTGCCACTCCTCTCTCATTTGCCCCGCTTCAAAGAGCACCTGTAGGGGCAAAGCAACAAAATACCATCAAAGCATAGAGATCTATAATACCATAGACAATGTAGAATCAGATGTACATTAACCATATAATTGCATTTACAAATACAAGATTTACAAGTGCACAAGTATATTGAGGAAAACTCAAATAACTTTATTGATAGAAGTACAAGAGAGGATTATAACCCAGCTGTTTGATCTAGCATCATCCTCCCAACATGAAAGCCCTCTTCACCTCATGAAAAGCTAGATCAGCCAACAATACAATGTCTCACAAAGAAACCAACAACACTTCCTTACAAAATACAAATTTCCATCCTCTCGATCTCTAGGATGAGGGATCCTTATATAGATATTTGCAGGGGGTGAGTCAGCTTCTAGGTTTTTTATTAGTGTCATTTCGTTGATAGTTCTTGGTTCCACTTGGAGATTTCATGATCTCTTACTCATCCCTAGGAAAATTTAGAGAGGCGAATGTCATATGAAGAGTTTCTAGAAGATTCTCTGAGTTTCCACCTAGCAAATTGCCTCTGCCATTTGTCTACTCTCACTCATCGCACCCTACAGAAGGGCTTTTTAGTATGCATCGCACCCCTTGTGTGTAACAGGTGAGATACATTGCACCCTCAGCATGGAGTAGTCTGTATGGTCCAGTTTTGACCAGTTCTAAGTAGTTTTTCAGGGAGAACTTCTGGGAAATAATGTAATTAGTTGACCTTGCTCTTTTAGGGTGTGAAACAACACTTTTAGGGGTTTGAGAGCCCTTGGTTTATTGACATATGTGATTGGGGTTGCAGTGCCCAAATATGTCTATAACAATCCTCCTCCACCTCCTTCTCCCAAGAAAGATTATGATGACTGCGATATTTTGGATGATCTATCTACACCTAAGATTGATATGGTTGATCATCCCATAGTGCCCATGGATATATTAGATCCTCCTCCAAGTGATCCTCCCTCCAATAAGGTACCACTTTGGCTTCACGATACTTTATAGGATACTTAAATAATTGTCCCCATCTGCAGATCATTCAGAGAAAGGAAACAACCATGCTACTACGAGTACCGAGATTCACACTGAACCATCCACCTTTGAAGAAGAAGCAAAAGAGCAATTTTGGAAGGATGTTGTGGCTGGAGAATATGAATCAATTATGAAAAATGATGTATGGGATATTTTACCTAAACTGAAAGGGAATTCTATTGTTACTTTGAAATGGCTATTTAAAATAAAACATGGAATTGGTGGTAGCATTTAGAAATATAAATAAATGTCCATGGATTGAGGCTTCTCTCAGAAAGAGGGAGAAGATTATGGTGATATATTTTATCTCGTAGCTCAATATACAACCACCTGTTCTATAGTTTCCCTTGCACTAATTCAGGGATGGACTCTTCATGACATGGATGTAAAATCCCTTTCCTTCAGGGCATGTTATAGGAAGAGGTATATGTTGAACAACCATAAGGATTTGAAGTGGAAGATAAAAGAACACATGTTTGCGGGTTGAAGAAGGCATTATATGGTTTGAAGCAAGCACCCTGAGCTTTGTATGTGCATATTGAAAGCTACTTAGTGAATATGGGATTCACAAGAAGCAATGTCGATCCCAACCTCTATTCCAAGGTAGTCCAAGGTATGCCATTGATTTTTGTTTTATATGTTGACGATCTATTTTTGATAGGTAGTGAGCCACTCATGATCAAATGTAAGAGGAAGATATCTTGTGAATTTGAGTTAAAATACCTTGGTCTCATGCACTACGTTTTGGGCCTTGAAGTGTTGCAAAAGTCTAGTGGGATTTCCCTATCACAAGGAAAATGTATTGCAAAGTTGTAGGAAAGATTTGGAATGACTGGATGTAAATCTATGGTCACTCCAATGGAAATAAACTTCAAGAGATTATGTGGAGATGTTATAGGACCAGACTTAGAGAATCCATTTTAGTATAGAATTTTTTTTTTGGGCTCTAATGTTCCTCGTGAACACACATCCAGACACATGTTATGCAGTAAACACTTTAAGTCAATTCATCACAGAGCCCCACAACTCAAATCAAATAGCTTCCAGACACATATTGAGATATTTGCATGGGTCGATTACACTTGTCTTGAGATATTCTGCACGAATGATTCAACTTCATGGATACACTGATGTTAATTAGGGCGGAAATGTTATCGACAACAAAACCACATGTGGATGTTTTTTTAGCCTCGGATATGCCATTATATCCTAGATGAGTTGGAAACAGAAGTTTATAGCATTGAGCACAGCCGAAGAAGAATATATTGTCGCTAGCATGGCTTGTTATGAGGAAGTATGGTTCAGAGAGCCTTTTGGAGAGATGTTAGACACCATAGTACTATACTATGACAACAACAGTGGGATCCATTAGATATCACTTCGTTTGAGATATGGTGCAGAGATGAGCTATCAAGATTCCTCGCATATCAATAGATGAACAGATTATGGGTATTCTCACCAAGGCATTACCAAAGTGAATGTTATTGATTTTGAGAGAACAACTTGGATTGATGGATATAGGCCCTCCGAATAAGGGGCAATGCTAATTAAGGACACTGAGAATACTCTTTCCACCCTACTTGAGCTTCCAAGATGAGGAATTGAGATAAAGGGCTCTTATGGTTGGGGGAGCTTTGGAGAATAGGGTGTTACCCTATCTATTACCCAACATTGTAGAATGCCTCTCCCCTATATTTATAGGGTCGCATAATGTTTCTCCCCTCTTGGTCTTTGTAGAGTATACGCCAATTGGCATCATACTCTCAAGCATGCTAGCTTGACAGTAATATCACTCCTCGTTTTGGCTAACAAGTTGAGAGTGTACTTTGGGTGTACAATCAAAGTTGATTATGATCTAGGTGTTCTACCACATGGATATTTTGACTCATCGATGGGAATATGAGTAGGTAATAGGATGGGTTGTTATAACCCTTTATGACTTTGGGTAGAGGTTAAGCTCCTCGATGAGATTCTCGGGTCGAGGGTGCACTCCTCTATGAGATGTGTTATCATATTGCTTAGTATGGATGGAAGCTATTGTTCCCTGATATGGTTACAGGTTGAGACATAATCCCTGATGATGCATGCTTCGATAATGATTGATGATGACATTCCAGGTAGTATAATGTTAGCAAAGATACCAAATAGTGGCATGTTAGATAGAGGGTGGCAACTTGAGCTCCCCTCTTCTTACAAATTCTTCTTCTATATCTCAGAGAGTTTCAGCAATTAGAATTGAGCAGAGAGAGTCAAGCATTACAACAACTTGACAAGACGATGTGAATATCAACTCACAAATATGGGCAAGTGGAATTCTTCCTAGTTGAGAGGGAGTGTTAATCTTACAACTAGGGTAAAACTCCACATTAGATAGCTAAATGACTAGGACGATATTTGCATTAAATTCCTCTTTTCAAGAGGATCAAAATCAACCTAAATATCAGTTGATTCAGTTAATTGGAACTTAAGTTTTTAATTATTTTATTCATTCATTCATTATGGAATGGGTCAGACTTAACCTCTCAGGTAACCACTTGGGCCAACCTCAACCCCAAGTAAACAGTCGAGAAAGCCTATAAAAGGAAGTGAACTCAAGCTCATTTGGACACACTCAGTCAAGGCGTGTTTCTATTCCTCTATTTCTTTTTTTCCTTGCACATGTTCATCAATAGAAGTTCCGATTGGGTCCAAAAGTATAGGCAGAGGGTTTGCTTTGGGTTAGGGTTTTATGGATTTCCGTCCCTGCCACAAATCATAAGTTGTTTTTCCTCAATTGCGGGCACATAGTTGGTAAGAGAGATACTTTGGCTCTCTAGTCACTCAGAGATAGTTCAGAGAAAGTGACTTTGAGTTCAAAGCTAGATCGAAAGGATCTGGTCCCTCGTAGCTCACACCAAGTAATCTTGGGAGTGACCTTGACTGTGTAGTCATTGGCACAACTTAGTTAGAGTGTGACTTTTTTCCTTTGGCCACTTCCACAGTTTGTCAACAGAACGACTATGGGTTTTTTCAGTTTAGTGTCGAGGTTGCACACACAAAGAGCTTCTGGGAGTGACTATGAAATTACATTGGCCTGCATATTTTATTCATGAGAGTGACCCTGAAGTTTCAATCGCCCACAGACAGCGTTGATGAGAGTGATCGAGTTGAGATCTAGGGTTTTGACATCTTAGATTCAATCATCTTCATTAATCTGGTAGACCTGGTTTGTCTACTGTTATAATAGGTCTGTAGATCTCGAGATTTGATTTATTGTTCTCTACTGTAAATCATATGTATTGGTCTCTTGTATATTATATAGAATTAAAAACCTTTGTTCGGCATATGTAAATTGTATATAATTCAAAAACCATAGACTAACGAAATATTTACACGACATAATGCAAAGGTCATTACCCCATGTATTCTCGTAATGATTTATGTGTTGTTAAGTAATACACCATCTCATACTACATTGCGATGCTCCTTAGTCAACAAAAATGTAATTGGGAAAATTCCCACGATGTTGGTCATTACTAAGTAAAGTAATTTTGTTTTTTTTATGCAAGTGATGGATGTTTTAGTGGTTATTTCAAGTTTTGCTATAAAAATTATTAGCTTAAATCAATGAAAACTTTATCTAATTATATTATAAATCCATATGAATAAAACTTGTAGCAAGTGAAAGACAATGTTTGAAGATTGATTACATTTATGTTTATTACAATTTATAATTTTAGGGGTTATTCTACCTTCTATAAGTTATTTTATTAGTCTTTCAAAATAAATAGCACCATCTATAGGCACCAAAGGCATGAAAAGAAAATAATTGAAGTCTAATGGCTCTAGCAGTGTAGATATAAATTGTAAATCTGGCTATATAAACGTCATAATTTGTTTATATTTAGATTTTTATCATTGCATTACTCTGATGTTGTCAATTAAAAGTTAGATTATGTTATATTAATAATAATAATAATAATAAAATATTTATTTTTAAATAAGAAAAATGTAAATTTATTGATTTGAGAGGGGCATTCTACAGGTCATTATGACCCCAATGTATAAGTATGTCATGTTCTAAAAAAATAATAAAAATAATTTTCTCTAATGTCAACTAGAACATTAAAATAAATTATATATAACTTGAGTCTTTAGATTATATATAACTTTTTAATCTTATTAATAACGCAAGATTGATTATTAAACTATAACTATGTATTATTTATGTAATTGGAATGGATAATAAATTATCTCATCCATTTAATAGTTCCTTTATCATATGCTTGAATTTGAATGGACTATAAATTTACCTTTAACAAAAAAGCGTTACCACATTAAAATTCCTAATTAGGTAAAATTTTAAACATATTTGCTCTTTACTAAAGCCAATATCATTTATTAAATCAAAAGAAAAAGGTTAATTCAACACAAAGAATCAAAATCATGTTCCAAAATATTTTAATATTTCTTCTAGTTAAATATTTGTAAAATTAATCTTTGAAAGGAAAACCCATATTCTATGGATATATTAAAATCCTTAAAGATATAAATATTCAACATAGAAATTGTAATATTTGAAAATATTAATTTGATGTATTTTTATTATAAATTTTGTTATCATGCCATGAAAAAAGATCATTAAATCTAATATTGATATTAAACTATTAATGTTAATATTAAAGAATTACAATATTAATATTATTAAATTTAATAACTTTGGATTAATACAATTTTAGTTTAATATAATATTCAATTTGTTATATATATATATATATTATATATATGTGTAGGGAAGAAGTAAAGACATGGAGTGGTTGAGGCAGAGAGATAGAGGGGGTAACAAGGGAGATATGGAGACAATGGGTGTATGTTACGGGTTGAGATACAGAGACAAAGAAGGGCAGATAGAAGGAAGGGGAGAGAGAATGATAGAGAGGGGGAGATAATGACAGTCGGAGAGGGAAGAGTGAGGAAGGGGGTGCAAGACAAAGGGAGGTTGAATAGAAAGGGAGATAGAGGAAGGAAGAGAGACAAAATATGTGAGAGAGAAGGAGAGAGGGAGGGAGGCAAAGATGGAGTTGGAGGGGGAGAGAGAGGGAGGTAAGAAGAAATACATAGAGAGAGAGAGAGAGAGAGAGAGAGAGAGAGAGAGAGAGAGAGAGGGCAAAGATGGAGTTGGAGGGGGAAAGAGAGGGAGGTAAGAAGGAAATGCATAGAGAGAGAGAGAGAGAGAGAGAGAGAGAGAAAAGAGAGAGAGAGGGAGAGAGAGAGAGAGAGAAAGAGAGAGAGAGGGAGAGAGAGAGAGAGATAAGGGAGATAGAGAAGGAGAGAGGAGAGTAGGAGGGAAGATAGATAGACATGGGAGAGAGGGAGAGGGAAAGATATATAGATATGGAGAAATAGTGTCTATCTTTTGCGGGTGATATAGAGAGATGAAGGAGAGGCAGGGGGAGATATAGATATATATGGGAGGTGAAGAGAGAGAAGCAGGGAGAGATAAAAAGAGGGAGGGAGAGAGGAAGAGATAGATAGATATGTAGAGAAATGGTGTGTGTGTTTATGGGGGTTGAGATAGAGAGACAAATAATAAGAGATGGAGTAAGATATAGATATAGATGGAGGGGGGACTGAGGGAAGAATAGTTCCTGCACTAGATGCCTTTATTTCAATATAGATGATTATTTCTAATCCCACTGATTTCTTGTTGTAGGTGCATTGATTTCATTGTAGATGGTCATTTCTAATTCTATTTTATTGCTTGCACTAGATGCATTGATTTTAGTGTAGATCTTGATTTTTCATTATATTTGATTGTTTGTAATAAATGCATTGATTTCAGTGTGGATGTTGATTTCTAATCTTATTTGATTGCTTGCATCAGATGCATTTATTTTAGTTAAGGTTCTGATTCCTAATCATATATGGTTGTTTGCATTAGATGAATTACATGTTAACCTTGAGGCTACAAATTATTCAAAAAAAAATCAAGACTATATATAGGTGGAAGAGGGAAGAAGATTTCTTGAACTAGATGCATTAATTCCAGTGTAGATGATATTTTCTAATCCCATTTATTTGCTTGCACTAGATACATTGATTTCAGTGTAGATGTTGATTTCTAATTAGATTTGATTGCCTACACAAGATGCATTGATTTCATAGTAGATGTTGATTTCCAATCCTATTTGATTGCTTGCACTAAATGCATTGATTTGAGTGTAGATGTGGATTTCTAATCCTATAGGATTGATTGCATTAGATGCATTGATTTTAGTGTATATGTTGATTTCTAATCTTATTTGATTTCTTGCATTAGATGAATTGATTTCGGTGTAGATGTTCTCTTCTAATCCTATATTATTTATTGCATTCGATACATTAGATGTTATTAATCTTGAGGCTATATATTTAAAAAAAAGAAATCTACATATATTTAGTAATTCATAAAGGGACACTATTAAGAATTAATTAGTAGTAAAAAGTTGTAGTACCTACCATTAAAATGAAATAGATGTGAAAAATCATTCCTACTGCAAATTGCAAATTAATCCTTGACACGATCATCTCCCTTCTTCATCACCAAGTAATTACCAATAAACAATTACATATATTCAAAATAACTAATATATAATTGCATACAACAATGTATTCAAAATATTTATAAGAGGAAAAGGTATCTTGATAAACATTCAAAACAAATAAAAATATTCTTGAAGAAGATTTCATAATTGTTTGGAGAAGAAAAGAATGAAAAGTTTTAATAAATATGGCCACGCATTAAAAAAATTCAAAAATACATTATTTCTTGACTTTGCAAAATATACTGTGGATAAAAAAATAATCAAAATTTTCTTGAAGGAAATAAATTATTTCGAACATTAGCAAGAAAAACATTATTTCGAGAGTAATCTTGACATAGTAAATTATTAAAACTACTCTTCATGATATATTTAGTAATACCTAAAGGGAAACTATTAAGAAATAATCAGTTTTCAAAAGTTGTAGTACCTAAAATTAAATGAAATAAATGTGCAGTATAAATCCTCTTGCAAACTATTGAGAAGATTGTCTCCCTTCTTCATCTCCAACTAATTAGTAATACATAACACGTAACATTCACAAACATTACCATCCAAATCCAAACATAAACACACAAACCACTAAAAGCATCCAAATTGAAGTCTATAAATCATACAAACCACTCAAAGAATCCAAACTCAAGTGTATAAATCATTCAAGGCAAGCAACACAAACTAAATTAAAGAAGAGAATGATATGGTCATGCAAAGCAAAGAAAATATAATGTGAATTTTGAAGTCAACCTCAAACCTATAGTTAATAATGGTAATCTAAAAACATCACATTTTTTCCCTCAACTAGGACCAACTTAGATCCCTCTAAAACCAGATCTATCATCCATGGAAAGAGATCAAATCCCTAGAGGTGCAAAGATTTCCTCAAGTTCTACACTCCAAAATGAAGCTTTGCACCTTGATTGATTTGATCCCTCTCAGCGCATGATAGATCTAGTGCTAGATAGATCTAAACTGATTTTAAAAGAAATTTATATTTGTATTTTTAGAATTGAAATTAAAAATAAGAAAAAAGAATAATAATAATAAATAATTAAAAATTAAAAATTAATTCATTATATAATTATAATAATAATAATAATAAATACTTATTTTTATTCTGAATTTAAAATAAAAATAACTATAAAAAAAAACTTAGTTTTGCAATAATAAAAATGCATAAATCCATCTAGATTTATACAGTTTTGAGAAGGATGTAATTTCTTAAAACTAATTTTCTTCCATATTAGTTAATATGAAAAAGGCTATTACATAACATGATGATAAAAACACTTCATATTGAATCCCTCTTTATAATGTTGATAAGTTTATATTTAAAATAAATCTATACTAATAGGTAACATAGAAGCTCATGCTAAAAATAAAATGTATAGACAGAATCAACAATTTAATCATACACATTGAGTCAGATTACTATGGCATTGACATATAGACAATTGTTCTAGAAGGAATGCCACTGAAATTCAATTCCAAATTGATGTGAACGAATTGGCCTCAAACATATGGCCTCATACATAATAATGGTGAATATATTTTTAATTGTACATGTATTAGTAATTGTAAGGATCTTCTACATACTTGAGTGAAGACAATGCAGTTCGTGTTGGAAAATGTAATTCCTACTTCTTTGATTTGTGGCTTTCTATCTAAATGAGTTTGTTCCTATTAGTTAGGAGTTGTTTCCTAGATTGGTGTGTGGTTAAGATATTCTCTAAACCAAGTGATTGTGCATTCAAGTTAGTTTTCCTATCTTGAGACAACACTTCATATATCTATTTGTAACATTATTTGATTAAAGAGAATATAGTTTTTGTTATGAAAATTTAACATGGCATCAGAGCCCGATTAGGCTTGGGCCTTGGCCCCTCCTCGGCCAAGGGAAATAAAGAGTTCGGTGAATTGTTTCTCCATTCATTCGGATAGAGTTCAGCAAAGTTTGGACAAGTGTTTCCATCGTGTGTTTTGTCGACGATCAGAATTGTTGCATCATTGCCTAGAATGGCTCACTTTGTGCACCCTGAACTAGGCGGTGAAGAATGGAAAGTGTACTGGTACGATCGATGGGTGCTTTGGTGAGGAGGATGGCCTATATGTTCTTTGCATGACACATATGTATGTGTTGCTTGTTAGTGGTCACGAGAAACTAACGGAAAACAAAAAAATTCTTAGAAAGAAGACTTCCATTCCTAAATCCAGTTGCCTGGATGTAGCATTGATAGGCGAGGTTGCATATAATATCTGGAGAATCTAGTCTTATGTTTGAGAATCGGCATCTACCACATGTGTGAAGATCCGATGGAAGGGTTTGTGATTTGAGTCTGTCAACGGAGCTCGTGCCTCAGTTCATGAGAGCCATCACTGCTTGCATAGAGAAGCACTATGAATTGTTGATTTGTTGATTTATTGTGATGGTCTTGGGTGATCCAAGTTGATTGGTGGTGTGATGATTTGGTTCCAATTGTGGAATTTATTCTTCCACATACAAACTTATGAATAATAAATGAATTTTCCGCATTCATTCCTTCCTTTGCTTATTTTTCTGTATTTCTTGTTTGGCGCAATTAGGATTCATTGTCTCCTTCAGCTTTGGATGCGGAGGAGGAGGACGATGAGGTTTATAGTCTCTCCACAAACTCAAATTCTGGAACTCCAGATTGATCTGGTTGGATTTTTGTGATCACTTGGTCGAATCCCTTAAACCCTTGGGATTTTCTATTGACACCAATATTTGTTGTCTTGGGAGGTCCTATATTTGCATCCATGTTCATTGATAGAATTTTATGGAGGAACATGTGAAGATGGTTCTAAAACATGAGGTTAATTGGAGATTGACATCTAGATAGAAGTGGAGTCATTGAAAGCTAAAGGTAGCTCATTGAGTGGAAGAGATAATTTTTGAAGAGCTATGAGATTGAGCCAACCCTTTGTTTTTTTTAGATTGAGATGGATGGTTGACCTATGGTGCTGGAGTCAGCCTGCATGGGTGTGGTTTAGTTGCAGAACGTGTCGATTGGGGGGGTTCAACAACAATGGGTGTTGCAGTAACTTGGATCAAGGCACACCATAGAACGTACAGTGTATGTGGGGAATTACTTCTTGAAAAGCTCAATCGTTGTTCTTGAGTTTTGCATGAGTTTTGCATTTAAGGTTATTTTGCATAGACTGCGACACATAATCCATTGTTGTTGGGTTGAGGTGCTAAATATGGTGTTGAGTGAATGAGCCCGGAACCGAACAGTGAAAGGAGCCATAGGATCAATAAGCTAACCTGAGTTGGAGTTGTTGAAGGGCTTGATTGTTTTGCATTCCAATTTAATTGAAAGTGTTTCAAAATGGTTATGTTGTTAATGTAGATTTGGTTGAAAGAATATAGTGGCATTTAGTTTGGTCAACTATTGTAACACATTTGTATCTATGTTGGAACTAGTCATTTCAGCAATAGACAAATTTATTTACACGAATACTTGACAATTCAATTTGATGAAGACATGACAGTGAAGATGGCATTAGATAATGGTTGGAGTTGCATCAAAGATTAAAGGATCATGGACAACCAATTAAAGTTTGTGTGAGTTTCTGGAATAGACTCGTGATCATGGTGTATTATGAGTCACATATTGTAATTAGAAAAAATCTAGATGTCACATATTCTTTTGTTTTGGTTAGTTGTGGTCCTTGAAATGTTTGATGTACCTGTTGTACGAACTAGAGAGGCATGGATTCCCTTTGTTATGTGTTCCCTATTAGAGATTTTTAACACCCGAGAAGAGTGTGTCATGCGGAATGAATACACTTGGGTGGGCCATATTTGTTTTAGACTTCGTGAGGTGAAATTTTATATTTAGGGGGTGTTCATCGAGAGGTTGGATGAACCATGTATGTAAAGGAATTCCTAATAGACTTGTGGTTGCAGCAGTTGGGAACCCATGCATTCCGGTACATGGTTGTTCCTTTACATGGACATTGATAATTGCATGAACAAGGTATAAGGTGTAATTACCAGATTGGACTAGATGTATATCTTGCAGATTGATATCGAGACAAGTAGTCATTAAAAAGGAGTGTTGGAAAATGTAATTCCTACTTATCTTAGTTGTGACTTTCTCTGTAAAGAAGTTTGTTCCTATTAGTTAGGAGTTGTTTCCTAGATTGGTATGTGGTAATCGTGTGTCCAAAATAGTTTCCCTATATTAAAACAAAGTTTTATATTTACGCCGTAAGGCGTTTCCCTCTGAAATCAACTTCCTTCATTGCCTACCTGTCATTTTGTGCACCATATGATTTAGATGTTAGACAATTAAACAAATTTCAAACGTTAGATCAAAGCCAAGGGGAAGAGACACGGGCGGAATGGAAACGGGACAGGCATTTTATGTTATGGCATTCGCGCGTTTCAGCCTTGAGCTTCATCGAGTTACGTTTGAGCCCTGAACCTCATCAGGTTACGAGTTACGTTTGAGCCCTGAACCTCATCAGGTTACATTGAGCTCTGAGCTTCATCAACTTACCTCAAAAAAAATCAGGAATAGTTGGGTTCCTTTCTTGAAACTTTTTTCTATGCTGCAAGACAGAGTCAATAATAGTTGGGTACCTTTCTTGAAACTTTCTTCTGTGGCTGCAATACAGTGTCAAGAACAGTTGGGTACCTTTCTTGAAACTTTCTTCCGTGGCTGTAATACAGAGACAAGAACAGCTCGGTACCTTTCTTGAAAGTTTCTTCCATGGCTGCAATATAGAGTCAAGAACAGTTAGGTACCTTTCTTGAAACTTTCTTCCATGGCTGCAAAACAGAGTCTGAATACTTGGAGGGGAAGGCTAGTAATCTTCCTCGCTTCGAACAAATCCCAAGTTAGTTCCTTGCCCTATATCACACACATTTGAAATGCTGTTGAAACTATGTTGGAAATCTCCAGGTTCACTAACCTTATTTAAGGGTAATGCTTTTACAAACTCCAAACTTTGACCGTGATTTGAGCATTCATGATGTTGCAAACTAGGTTTGCCCAAAGCATTTTTCATTAGCCCTAGGGTGTTTTTGGGTAAAACCTGGACTGAAACCTTTTCCTGAATTTCGATGCCGACAGTTATATGATGTTGTTGACCTTCTAATAGCTCAATGGCATCTACCAGCAAATAGAGAGATCCACCCATACTGTTCTCCTGGTTTGCAATCTTTTGATTGTATAAACCAAGGCTTCTTATGCTTGAATTCCTCTGACCTCTATCTTCACTATGAGATATGTGGAAATATCTATTATAAATCTAAGAATTTGTAACTGATTGCAGAAATTTCCGGGAGCCCATCTGTTATAAAACATGAAAATCGAAATGGGTATTACTCTGATAAACAGCGCGTTATACATTGAAAGTCTGAGACTGAAACTCTTTCGTTTACCTTAAGATACTTGAACGACGCCTTGACCTAGGTAGAATGTTGAATGCCAGGATTACGATGTAGAGATGGAATGGATTCTTTTCTGCCCTTCATATTTATTTTCTGTTTCATATTTGCTTGGAACTCAGAATTATGTGCAGGAGAAGAATCTTGGTCTCCCAAATAAGCCCTAAAATAATTTGGGAATTTAGCAGAAACATCATCCGCTGTAATTTCCACACATAACTTAATAAATTTAAACAAATTAACTATACAAATATATTCATTTTATAAAATATACAACTTCAATAATGTCATATGAAGTATATATAAAAAATATCCTATCTAAAACTTCTTATGGTCCAACTTGCAGTAGCATCAAGCTTTTGCACAGCAGCATAGCATTGAAGAGAATATACTTATGGTTATCAGAATGTAGTATATGTTGTGGTAAAATATGCAACTCTACTTCAGAATGTATTAAAACATCGGAGAAATATTTGCAACAATATAAAACACAAATAAATAACAGTCCAGAATGTAATATATTCTGTGGTCAATTATGCAATTCTACTTCAGAAGGTAAACACCTCAGAAATAAATAATAGTCCGAAATGTAATATATGCTTGGTCAAACATGCAATTCTACTTCAGAAGGTAAACACCTCACAAATAAATAACAGTCCAGAATGTACTATATGTTGTGGTAAAATATGCAATTCGACTTCAGAATGTACTAAAAAATTGCAGAAATCTTCACAATATAAAACACCTCACAAATGAGTAACTGTCACAAAAATTTTCAAGATATTATAATGGTCGAGAACGATACCGGATAGGTCTACAATGAATCCATGTGCAAGTCCCGTCACAACCTTCACAGTTTTTACTAGAAAGTTGGTCGGAACAGAAAGGGGCTTAGTTACCCAAACAATGTCTGAGAGAAAGAAAATAGCATAGCCTATTCTTCCTCCCCACTTATTTCAATGATGTACATATTTAGTCTGCATAGAAATGAGTCAATGACAACCCAAAAATCGTGAACTTTCAACCAAATTCAAGCGACGGGGTGCACCAGAATAGGTCAATATGGGAAAGAAACCCTAGACTCTTTGTCGGATGAATAAATCCTAGTTACGCCGTAAGGCATTTCCCTCTGAAATCAACTTCCCTCATTGCCTACTTGTCATTTTGTGCACCATACGATTTAGATGTTAGACGATTAAACAAATTTCAAGCGTTAGATCAATGGCAAGAGGAAGACACACGGGCGGAATGGAAACGGGACAGGCATTTTATGTTATGGCATTCGCGCATTTCAGCCTTGAGCTTCATCGAGTTACGTTTGAGCCCTGAACGTCATCACGCTACGTTGAGCTTTGAGCTTCGTCAGCTTACCTCAAAAAAAATTAGGAACAGTTGGGTTCCTTTCTTGAAACTTTTTTCTATGGCTGCAAGACAGAGTCAATAACAATTGGGTACCTTTCTTGAAACTTTCTTTCGTGGTTGCAATACAGTGTCAAGAACAGTTGGGTACCTTTCTTGAAACTTTCTTTCGTGGCTGCAATACAGAGTCAAGAACAGTTGGGTACCTTTCTTGAAACTTTCTTCCGTGGCTGCAATACAGAGACAAGAACAGTTCGGTACCTTTCTTGAAAGTTTCTTCCATGGCTGCAATACAGAGTCAAGAACAGTTAGGTACCTTTCTTGAAACGTTCTTCCATGGCTGCAAAACAGAGTCTGGATACTTGGAGGGGAAGGCTTGTAACCTTCCTCGCTTCGAACGAATCCTAGGTGTGGTTCCTTGCCCTATCTCACACACATTTGAAATGTTGTTGAAACTATGTTGGAAATCTCCAAGTTCACTAACCTTATTTAAGGGTAATGCTTTTACAGATTCCAAACTTTGACCCTCATTCGAGAATTCATGATGTTGCAAACTAGGTTTTCCCAAAGCATTTTTCATTAGCCCTAGGGTGTTTTTGGGTAAAACCTGGACTGAAATCTTTTCCTGAATTTCGATGCCGACAGTTATATGATGTTGCTGACCTTCTAATAGCTCAATGGCATCTACCAGCAAATAGAGAGATCCACCCATACTGTTCTCCTGGTTTTCAATCTTTTGATTGTATAAACCGAGGCTTCTTATGCTTGAATTCCTCTGACCTCTATCTTCACTATGAGATATGTGGAAATATCTATTATAAATCTGAGAATTCATAACTGATTGCAGAAATTTCCGGGAGCCAATTTGTTATAAAACATGAAAATCGAAATGGGTATTACTCTGATAAACAGCGCGTTATACATTGAAAGTCTGAGACTGAAACTCTTTCGTTTACCTTAAGATACTTGAACGACGCCTTGACCTGGGTAGAATGCTGAATTCCAGGATTACGATGTAGAGATGGAATGGATTCTTTTCTGCCCTTCACATTTATTTTTTGTTTTATATTTGCTTGGAACTCAGAATTATGTGCAGGAGAAGAATCTTGGTCTCCCAAATAAGCCCTAAAATAATTTGGGAATTTAGCAGAAACATCATCCGATGTTGGAGAAGAATGAACAATATTGATATTATGATCGAGTTGGGGAATACATGTGCTATGCAGAGATGTTAAAGAAGGGTAATACTTGTAATTTGTGTAAGGCCGAATTATCGTTACAGAGAGTCGAGGAACAGCCAAAGTGGTTGCAGGGTCAGCGTAGCAGGTAAGTAAAATATTGGATGTGAGGCAAGTGTCTCGATTGTTGAGAATATAATGTCTTTGTGGGTGCAATGTGGATTTGGGGGTGGAGCATGTAAAATTAGGGTTTCCCTCATCCATGACCTTGCCTTGCCATGGAGTATTGTTATCAGTTTTTGGTATCAGAGTGTGGATTATAGATATGTGAGGAATGATTTCTTGTAAATCTATATGTATTTTTTACTTGTTGAAAAACATCAAGTCGTTGTGTGGCATAGTTGAAATCAGCTGAGAATTTTCTGTATTACCCATTGGAAATTGCAGCCATTGAATGTTGTTGGAGGAACATATTGGTATTGGAGGAGACATTGTTTACTGTGAATAGAACAAAGTTTTTGTAGAATGGATGGCAGGAATCAATCTACATTAAATTCACTAGTAGAGAATGGGGATTTGGTTCGAAGCTGGCAAAGGATAATCTCACAAATTTTCATTGACCATAACTTAAAACAGAGACATTGATTCAACAATATATCTTCACAGTTTTTGACAGAGGTATGTTCGGTGTTCTTGTGTTATCTAATATTAAGGTTGTTTTCAGAGATTAGGCTTTCACCTTAGGATTTCAGAGATTAGGCCTTCACCTATGTAAGGGGCATTTAGGAACATGAAAAGAACTAAAAGAATTTTTCTCTGCTGTTTTAATTTTCAGTTGCAGATATGCCATCTCTTCATGGATTTTGTGATTGATGGTATCAGGTTATATATAGTTTGTGTGCTATGGTGGGTATGTGTTTTCACAGTCGCATTCTCCTCTGTAGATTGTTGGATGAATTTGCTATTGCATATGTTACGGATTGAATCTTCTTGTTGGGGCTTTTGGACAAGTTTTTAATATTTATCTGATGTGTAATGAGTTTTGAACCCTAACACCCAACTTAATATAATACAGTAACCTATTTTAGCATGGCCCCCAACTCAGCATTAACACAATACAGTAATTCATTTGAACATGGACCCCCAACTCTGTATTAATAGGGGTAACGTCGGGGTTCCAAGTTTGCATCAACATGATACAGTAACCCACTATAAAAGGGGAAGGGCTGGAACTTTGATCACTTGCCTTCATCTATATATGGGTTAAGCTGAATCATATATTGTTTGTTGTATATTAAGCACAGAACATGTTCTCACCCCAGTTTGGGCATAAGGAAAGACAGTTTTAAACCCTCTAGATATGAGCAGGCCCTAAAGTTTGGCAGGCTCAAGATCTTACATATATCAGGGTCCCAACTAGATATATATGGGAGATTGTGTAATTTGTTCCCTTATAAAATATTTTTAGAAAATTCTATTGTGATACCTTTCATTTTTAGTTGTAAAATTTGCAGATTCCTAATATTTAGTTATGTGAGACATTATTATACACAGCTTACAATAGATATTGATGTCAGACGAAAAGTAGTTGTGTTTTCTCCCCATGCAAATTTAGTTGCGTTTTCTCCCATGCAAATTTTTAATTTTTTCATGTGCTGTATTAATTATTTTTCAATTCTGGTTCAAAATTGGGCTGGATGAATGAAAATTAAAAGGTAAAATGTGTTCCAGCATGAAATTTTACTTTTTTTCTTGAAGGATTTGATGTATAACCTTGAGTGGTTTTTTCCCACTGATAATTGCTTGGACATATTTTTTTGATTCATTGCCATATTTTTGACTGTTTGATTAAACCATTTAATATTGCAATTTTTGATATCTTTGTTTGCCTTGAGCTTCATCAAGTTACGTTTGAGCCCTGAACTTCATCAGGTTACGTTGAGCTCTGAGCTTTGTCAGCTTACCTAAAAAAAAATCAGGAACAGTTGGGTTCCTTTCTTGAAACTTTTTTCTATGGCTGCAAGACAGAGTCAAGAACAGTTGGGTACCTTTCTTGAAACTTTCTTCCGTGGCTGCAATACAGTGTCAAGAACAGTTGGGTACATTTCTTGAAACTTTCTTCCGTGGCTGCAATACAGAGTCAAGAACAGTTGGGTACCTTTCTTGAAACTTTCTTCCATGGCTACAATAACTGCATGGTACCTTCGTAAACAATGCCTAAGTTAATTTGGGCTGCCAGGATTTGTAATACATTTTTATTTGGGAATTTAAATGGGTCAACATGGAATCAAAGTCTGAATCACTAATTCACATTTGTTGGAGAATGATAATATAGAAGTCAAACTGCCAACCACCACTGGAAGCTCATAAATAGCATCGAAGGTGTTTTGTCTAGAGGATTAATAGAAGTCAAACTTCCAACCAACACTCGAAGCTCATGTATTGCATCAAAGGTGGCTTATTTAAAAATTGAATGCCTTATTAACGCTCCAAAGTTTTCCACAGTTTCAATAGTTCCTAATGTATAGTTTGCCATAAATTAGAAAGGAAACATGTCTTACTGGCTCTTGGGCATATGTTGTGTAGTGGCATTATGGCATCGTCTGTGTTGTTCAAGTTTCTGTTGTGTAAATAATTGACTTGCTTCTAGATTTTTTGTGCACTGACTATTGCAGCCTATAGATGCACCATAAAACAAGTTACAACAAATATAAAGCAGAAGAGTGTTTTGCCTTCACACAGCTGCTATGTAAACATCCTTCCAAAAAACCATGCCAAGCCCCAGACATCCATACAAGTTGAAAAGAAATAGGGATTTTTGATAACACAGTCACAGTAAAGCTCAAGGAAAAAAATACTACCATATATTTCTAGATTTCCAGTCAATACATGGTCTGAGCCTACTACTTACATCAATGCTCCACCGGTTGGTGGCCTTGCATTTTTCCGTGGTCATCCTTCCTAGCAAGCATGTGAAAATTAATGTGCACCAAATTCCTCTCACAGAATTGAATATATTTGTATTCAAATCTCACCCCAATGAAAAGCCCAAATAAACTATGCACCTGGCAAAGTGCACAGGCAGGCACAGTGGATGTAGGAAGTTTGCAATGGCGGTGGTTTAGGATTATCTGATTTTCATGGCCTCGATGGTTAAGTGGGTAGTACACAATCAAGCACACTGGATGCAGGAGCTTGAGTTTGCAATTGTAATGGTGGTGGCTTATTGTATTTTTTTTCAACTAAAAAAATTGTGTTTGGAGCAGTTTTCAGATATATATAATTTTGCTTGAGATTGGACCGCGTTTGGAGCAATTTTCAGATATATATAATTTTGTTTGGGATTAGACCTCCCTACTTAACTATTAACCATTAAACCATGTCCTAAAAACTATTGAAGATATGTGAATGGCTAAGTGGTTCGTTATAAATCTGGTAACTGATTACGATGCAATGGGAAAACACCTTCAGCGTCGCTCGAACCTGCGCCCAAATGGAGACCTTGAATGTATCTGTTTCGCCAGACGCTGGGAGCTGCCAATGCAGACAATTTATAGCAGCATGGGGTTGGATTCGTATGCATGGGCCTTCCGGGCGCCCGCCAAAATGGTGGACGTCATTGTTCACAGAGTATAATTTACCTTATGCCTAGGGCACAGCCTACCGGGATTCAGCACCATGAGCGGACCTATGAGGTGAGCAAGCACCGTGAATAGGAGAAATGAATGCTCGAGAGGACCTGTTACGGTTGTGCTAATGGAGCAAATAAATGTTTGGCGCGAGGGATCGTTTGAAATTGCGCGGATGTTGGTTGCCAGCACAACGGGTGCCAGCTCGGAGGTGGTGGGGGCAGAGAAGCGTTAATTAATGTTATATGTTATTGATTGCTTTACATAGTATTATAGGTTATCTATTGCCTTATGGCATTTTCTTTGCAACGTCTAGTGCTAATACTAATTATATTTAATTGTAACATTATTCCATTAAAAATAATATAAATTTCCTTATAAAAATTTAACCATTCATGAACTTGTTGAAATTTGCAATCCCAATATGTTGCTCACCCTTGCGAAATTAAACGTTCAATGTGATACCTTGCTCTAATGGTATACGATAACTATAATTCTTTCCAAGTAGCAATCTGTCTGAAAGTGTGCAAGTCCTAACTGATATATACGAAAAAAAATATGAAGTAGAGGTTGGCTAAATCCTCGCTAGAGCTAGTACTATACGCAGGAATGAAGAAAGAGCTTTGAATTTTTCAATAGCCTTAATAGCCCTTTTCATTTTTCCTAAAATATAATAATACAATTTCAGGTGGGATGAGATTACGATTTCCGGTTATATAAGATATATTTTTAAATAATACATAAACTTCCAGAAAATATCTAATACAATTCTAGATGAGATTAGATCATGATTTCTTGTTATATAATATATATTTTTAAATAATAAATAGATGGAATCCCTTGAGAATTTAAATTCCACTCACAACCCAACACAACTCAAATTTTAAATTCTAAAAGACCATTGCATTGAAGCATATAGTTATTTAACTATTTCAAGATTTGGAGTTAGAAAGGATTTCTCGTCTACACGAAAGGAAGGAAGAACACCCGTTTCCATCACAACCGACCAATTGTCGACAGTCAGAAATGGTCCAAATGCCGTCTATGTAAAACAAAAGATTTTCAATCTTCTGGATCGGCATTCAGAAGTAGTAACACACACTTCTATGAGTTAATGCCATTTATACACGCGCAAGCATACAGTAGTCTTACGATTTTACGTTTTGGAGTTTCCTTAATTGGAATATTGAGAAAGCTTTATTTTTTTAAGCTTTATTTGTTTTGGTTAGCTTAGACAATGAGTTTTGTTGTTGAGGAAGTAAAAGTTTTATTGAGTTTTGTTATTTAAAATGTGTTTTTAATAAATAAATAGATTTAATATTTTAGAAAAAAATGGAGTTGTATATAATGTGATTTTTTTGGAGATTCTGGTGATGGGATTTGGTGGAAGAAATTGAGGTTAAATTTTGATTTGTTGCAGTTAAAATGGTTTTTTAACTGTATATTTGGATTCAGCGTCTTGAAAAACCCTTCGGACGAATTGATTGTGCAGAAACTAGCTATCAAACTTGCGATTCCAATAAATTGCTGCCGGATTTTGACGAAAAAACCCACCAGAAAAACTTTCAAAAAGTAGCATTATAGACAACTGTGAAAAAAATTATCATATTAAAATTGTATAGAATTCAAAATTTAATCTAATAACTTGGACAAAATTATATTATATTTTACTTATAATTTCAAAAAATTTCTAAATTTGACTGAAAAACTGTAATTACATTATAAGGATTAACTGTTATGCTTGTCGTGACTAGCAATTTTGAGAGTTGATGAATCGCATGGCTGTGCATAGCCTCAGGTGTAAGAGATATTGTGTACATTTTTTTGCTCTTATGGCGGGACTTTCCATGGCTTCTGTATTATAATTTCTCCAAGTTACTATTTAATTATATCTTTTTTCTAACTGTTAGAGCTTTGTCATCAAAACCCAGAGATGAAAATCCTAAGATGCGTACCGGCAATTGTGCAACTATTTAGATTACGGTTATAAATGACCTCGTACTTACGGTAATGTTGCTGTTGTTGTTGATTTTAATTTTTTTAAAATTCCATAAATGCGAGAAAATTCATAATGATGAGGATTATTTGATAAGGTTTGTGTTCTTTACGTAGAATTTGTTGTTTTTGTAGGTAAAATATTCTTATATTTAAAGAAAGTAGTTGTTTATTATAGATTAAATTTTAAATTTGCTGATAATGTTAGTATTTTATTTTGTTATTAATTAAATTATAATAATAAAATTATATATTTTAGATAATATACATTTTTTATTTAAAATGTACTAAATATTATTTTTTACGATTTAAAAAAATAAAAATTGTATTTACTCGATTTACTTACCCTGTCATCATATATATACCTATTTTAAATTATTAAGAATTTTACTATAAAATAAAATTGGTTGTGATATTGTCTCAAATATGTTATTTCGTCTTAAAATTTAAAATAATATAATAGCGCAATTTAATTGCCTTCACAATTTTTTACTAATCTAATTGTTTCGTTAATCAATATAATATTATTAGATTGTTTTGTTTTAATTTTCTACACATTACTTAATTGTATAATTAAATTTAATTTTAAAACATTGTAAATAAATTTCTAAAAATATGTATTATTTTCAATAATAAAAATATATTTGAAAAATAATATAAAATTGTTATTCAAAAACAACCATAATATACAAAAAACATAATTAGTAATCAATAAATAATGCATATGCTATTTTACTAGTTATAAATTTATATAATGATGAGCAATTATCAAGTTAGTTAAGGTGAAATAATAAGTTAATGATAAATTTGGCATTAAAAAAAAAATGATTTTCTATTAGTTTCGAAACTTTTAAACAAATTATATAATGTTTATTAAATATTATTGAAAAAAATAAATATTAAATCTAATATGGCTGAGATAAAAATAGTTTTTAAAATTTTTTGGAATGTAAATTATTTTTTTTTTAACTAATTTTATTGGCTATTAATTGAATTATAAAAAATAAAAAAAATAATATAATATATTCATATATCTATATATTATTAATTAGGCTTTGTTATTTAACAATATCATATTTCAAAACTCATACTTATTTTAAAATCAAAATGTTTTATAAAGCACCAAACTTGTAACGTGTTTAAATTGTTTCAAAAGTATATTATTATTTAAATAAATAATTGTGAAAAGTAACAATAAAGAGACAAGTAACCAAATTTTCTTGAACTATTTTAAGAAGTATTTACTATATTAATTAGGTTAATAAATATATTATAAATCATAGAAAAAATGTATATGTTAATTTATTATACAAATATTGTTTATTATTTGTAGTTAATTAAACATAAATAAGGATAATTCTTCATATGATTATAAAGTATTGATAACCTTGATACAAGGAGATACCATATTTGAGAAAGTTCATTTCTTCAGAAAATAACTCCAATTAGAGATAATTGTGAGCAATTTGGCAATGGTTTCAGTTGAACCCATTCTGTGGATAGAAAAATTACCAAAGAATGAAATAGAAGAAGGAGAAGTTGATCAAAACTTACCCTCTCATATCATTTTTATATTTTAGCCTTTTTTGTTGAAGTTTCTAAGTTTACTCAGTTAGAAACCCTCCATGCACTTTATCTGATTTATTCCTACCTACTTGTTATTTTCCCTTAACAAGTTATTTACAATGTAAATAATGAATATAAACACTAGTGCATGCTCAACATATTATAGATCAACAAATAAAGAAACAAGAACAAACACACCATTTGAAACCATTATTTTTGGACTAATGTCCCAGGAAAAACCCAATGTGGGAAAATCATTGCAAATCTAAGGGTTTTCCTATAAGCGATATTAGAGTACAATCTGGGTCCTGAAACTGGCCTACCCAATAGAGAATTTCCTTAGTAGTAATACCTCTGGGTTTCTGGAAAATCTATGGGCTGAAACCCTGGATAATCCTTCCAGTAGCTACTCAACAATAATCTTCCCCAGAAAGGCCAGTGTCTGCCCAATCCGGACTGCGTTGGCCTCTCCTAGCCTAGCGCTGGCACTACACCAGCCTATCTTGACTTGCATCAGCCCTAGGAGGCTCTACGTTAGCTCTCTGAGCCTCTGTGTCAACTACGCTAGCCCCTCTGATGCTCTGCACAACACTTAGCTACCTCTGCATTACCCTACATGAGCATTGGTTGCTCCTGCATCTCTCTCTCTCTAGCTACTCTTCTGCTATCCTAACAATATCTCTGCCTCTCTATCTCTCTATACTCAATGCCGCTCAACTGCTCTCCCAATCATTGATTATATCTGCATTAGCAAACTCCACTCTAGAAAATAGAATGGTTGATCACTCTAGTGTGTTCTCCAAGTGACCTTCAAGCTTCGTGTTATACTTTTCCTATTGACATATCAATGGCCGAGATTAAGTCGCCAATCAATGGCTAAGATTAGATCTGGCTTGATCCATGTCTTTTGGACCATTCTAAAATAGTTTCATATTAATACACATCAATATTTTATTTTCCCTAAGTTTATACTTGGCGACTCTGTTGGGTTCCTATAATTCTAGTGATTACCCCATTACTATTGTAGTTATACCCCTTATTTATATTGTTGTGCCCCTATTACCCACATATTGTTATTTTTGTGCCCCATAGAATCCCTCTATTATTATTTTTGTGGCTTTATATTATTATTGTTAAGTCGGCTGGATTATATTGTGACTCCTTAGACTCCTATATATAGAAAGGAGGTTTTGTCATTTGTATCATCGAAGAATTGTTCATTTATGTAATGTAAAGGAGGTTTCCCCCTTGAAGAGGCTGAATTCTAAGGCGTTGATCTATAACATTTGGTATCAGAGCTTTGGATTCTAGGGTTTCGCTACTCCAAACAGGTCATCATGGCATTTTCGCCATAACGTTTTTTCTGTGACGTTTCAGAAGTGGAAAACAAAACCCATTTGAGAAGAATTGACGCTGAACGTTGGGTCCAAATTTAAGAGATTTTTGCGCAATATTTTCGGAGATATGATCTGAGGAAGTTGGTGTTTTTGCAGACTCTTGAATTACATTCAAAATAGGTGACCTGGGGAAAATCGTCATAACTTTATCTCTGAGGATCGGATTGAAATTTCGTAAAAATTTACAGAAAGAGGACGGACTGTATTTTATTGTGGGTGTTTTTTAGATCCAAAGGTCGAAACAGTGACTCGTGGCACGTCATACAAATTCGCTCTACTGAACTAGTCTATAATCAAGTCACTGTGGGAGATTTCGTATAACTCTGCCTTGGAGAATCCAATTTGGGTCAGACTTGTGGCATTGGAAAGAGGACACATAGGGCTACCGCAGGTCACAAATTCAGAACTAGATAATCAGAAAGTACAGAGATACATCAGAGGCAATATCGAGCTCCTACAAAGTGAAAAAAGGTGTGTAGATTTTCTTTAATTTTTGCTTAAGCTTG